>JAEIHY010017278.1:0-66370 GCA_018904565.1 Drosophila tsacasi | reverse complement strand
CCACTGGCTGACCCAGCCGGTGGTGCGGGCCACGGCAAACAGCACGGTGAACATGCTGGTTGGGATACCCATGGCTTTCAGGATGATGCCTGAATAGAAATCGACATTTGGATACAGCTTACGCTGGACGAAATATTCATCATTGATGGCGATTTTTTCGAGCTCGATTGCCAGATCCAGCAGCGGATCATCCTTGATGCCCAGTTCGGTCAGAACTTCGTGGCAGGTCTGCTGCATAATCTTGGCGCGTGGGTCGAAATTTTTATAAACGCGATGGCCGAAGCCCATCAGTTTCACGCCGCTTGTTTTGTCTTTTACCTTGGCAATGAAGTCAGGAATATTTTCCTTTTTGCCAATGGATGCCAGCATTTTCAGAACGGCTTCGTTCGCACCACCATGGGCAGGCCCCCACAGGGCAGCAATACCAGCAGCAATGCAGGCAAACGGATTTGCACCCGTAGACCCGGCCAGACGGACGGTTGAAGTCGATGCGTTCTGTTCGTGATCGGCGTGCAGAATAAGGATACGATTCATGGCGCGGGCCAGAACAGGGTTCACCTTGTATGGCTCTGAAACGCGCGCAAACATCATGGACAGGAAGTTTTCGGCGTAGTTCAGGTCATTCCGCGGGTAGATGAAGGCTTCGCCTTGCGTATATTTATACGCCCATGCCGCAATGGTCGGGATTTTTGCAATCAATCGCATGGCTGCGAGTTCGCGGTTGGCCCCTACGGCAATGTCGCTGGCGTCTGGATAGAAGGCGGACAACGCGCCGACTGTGCCACACAGAATGGCCATTGGGTGCGCATCACGACGGAAGCCATTGAAGAAGTTGCGAATCTGCTCATGCAGCAGAGTGTGATTGGTCAGGGTGTGGGAGAATTTGTCAAATTCAGCCTTGTTCGGCAGTTCGCCATTCAGAAGCAGATAAATGACTTCTTCATAGGACGCATGTTCTGCCAGTTGGGCGATAGGATAGCCCCGATGCAGAAGGACGCCTTTGTCACCATCAATAAAGGTGATCTTGCTGTTGCACGATGCGGTTTCACCGTAGCCGGGGTCAAACGTGAAGACGTCCAGTTCAGCCGGGAGTTTACGGATATCGACAACGTCCGGACCCAGAGTGCCGGAAAGAACAGGGAATTCGGCAGTTTTGCCCCCGAGCGAGATGGTGGCAGTAGCCTGCTTACCTTCGTTCTGCGACGCGCTCATGATGTTTCCTTCTGCATTATAAGACCGCAGCCCTGTTGCGGTCTGCTCTGTCACTGTTGTCTCCGATCCCGTCTGAAACAGGAAGAAGCGCGCTGATAAACCGCTCGTTATCTGGGGCGCGATTGGGCAGAAAACCGCGGTTTTTTTGCTTAGGGTCGCGAGAATGTGTCCAAAGTCAGGCTTTGATGGTCACAGCCTTGCCAGCTTGAAGCATCATTTTCGGTGTCTGAACCCCACATATGAAAGACTGCAAGCGATCCAGTTGCGAATCCCTGATCAAGCACGGCGGCCTGATTATCCAGAAGGCTGGCAAGGGCGGATATTCCGGGGTTGTGACCAACCAATAGTACAGTGCGAGCCTGTACAGGGGCCAATCTGATCTGCGCCAGTAATGCCTCGACTGGAGCTTCGTAAATCGCGTCACAGAAGCGCGTGGGAAATAAGGAGGGGGTGTGGAGAAAGGGCTGCAAGCCCTCAAGAGTCTCCCGCGTGCGGCGGGCCGGGCTGCACAGCACAAGATCAGGTGAAAGTGCGTGCGCCCGTAGCCAGTCACCACAGCGAATGGCGGCAGTACGTCCTGCTGCTGTCAGCGGGCGGGCGAGGTCAGCTTGCTCGCTAAAATCACCTGCGGGGGCAGAGGCTGCTTCCGCGTGCCGAAGCAGCAGCAGACGGCGCGTCATGTTGCAGAAGTATCAGTCGATTTTTTGGCAATCGCTTCGTGATGCCGAATGACTTCATGAATAATGAAGTTCAAGAATTTTTCAGCAAAATCCGGGTCAAGATGCGCGTCTTCAGCCAGAGTGCGCAGGCGGGTAATCTGCCGCGCTTCTCGGGCCGGGTCTGCCGGGGGCATGCCGTAACGGGCTTTCAGCGCCCCCACGGCCTTTGTGCACCGGAAGCGTTCAGCCAGCATGGCCACAAGGGCTGCATCAATATTGTCAATGCTGCGGCGAAGATCCTGAAGGGCATCGGTCGGGGAAGGCTGGTCAGTCACGGTGGTTCTGTTTCTCTGGTTAGGGGCAGTGGGATATAGAGTATTTTGCAGCCTGTTACGGGTGCGTTGTTACTCTTCCATAAAATCGGGCGGCAGGTCCAGCCACGCCAGATGGCCGCCTTTCCCGGCGCCGGTATCAGTAAAAATGGCTTGTCCGCCCGTACGGCCTGGAATGGTCAGCGGGCAGCCGTTGGTTGAGCGCTGATCATGCCCGCAATAGACGGTGTATCCCGTTGGAATATGGTTGACCCAGTTAAGGCACCGTTCCGGGTATCCGTCTTTCTGCATGCGGTTTGTGGTTTCCCCGAACAGCGCGCGAGAGAGCAGGAACGTGACCCGTCCAAGAGCCGGAGGCGGAGGCTCCATCAGCATACGTATATCAAAAGCCCCATGCACAAACACCTTGCGGCCGAGCACCACCCATGCCGGTGCTGCTTCAAGGTATGGAAGGATTGTTTGCAGAACGTCAGTATTTTCAGGCTGGAACAGTTGGGTCAGTGTGGCTTCTAACGGAGGGTCAGGGCGTAATTTACGCCCCAACAACGCACGGCCCAGTTTGCGGTCATGGTTACCGATAAGAAACAAACCCCGCCCGCGTTGCATGACATCCATCATCAGGCGTAAGACGCCCGCGCTGTCGGGCCCGTAATCGACCAGATCCCCTAGTTGGATAATGAAGCGGTCTGTTGCGATGGCATGACGAAAGGCCTGCAGATCCCCATGCACATCCCCCACAACACGGAGTCCTTTCCGCATTGCGTTTTTCACGTTTTCGTCAAGGAAGAAGCCTTCGAGCATCCGCGTTTGTCCACCATTCCTTCCTTCCATGTAGGCTTCACTGGTCCAGACAGGAAAGGGCAAGGGACTATTTTTTTGCATCAGGGGTTTGTGCACAACCATGTGACAGGCCAGAGCGCAGTTTTTCTGCCTAGGTATAGCCCATCACCCAGCGCCGGAATGGCGTTGGTGGGAAAAAGGCAGGATGAGAGAGGGCTGTAGCCGGATGACAGGGTGCAGTGTATTTCCCCCGAATATTTGTTCTGCCTTTTTTCAGAACGCTATGAACAAAGAACAGGAAAGCCTCTCATGACAGAGCGCATTCGGAATGCCTCCCTGCGTAGCAAGGTTTGCCCGGCACAAGACGCCGCTGAATTGATTCGCCCCGGCGCCGTGGTTGGTGCCAGTGGTTTTACCGGGGCCGGCTACCCCAAAGCCGTGCCAGAAGCTCTGGCAGCCCTGATGGAAGCATCCCACGCCAAAGGCGAAGATTATCGCATCAGCCTGATTACGGGTGCGTCAACCGGGCCGCAGCTTGATGGTGTTCTGGCAAAGGCCAACGGTGTTTATTTCCGGTCTCCGTTCAATACGGATGCCGGGATGCGGAATCGCATCAATGAAAATGAAACCGACTATTTCGATAACCATCTCGGGCAGGTTGCTGGCCGTGCGGTACAGGGCAACTACGGCAAGTTCGACATCGCGCTGATTGAAGCCACCGCTATTACTGAAGATGGTGGCATCGTGCCGACATCATCAGTCGGTAACTCCCAGACGTTCCTCGATATTGCTGAAAAAGTGATTATCGAAGTCAATGAATGGCAGCATCCGGGGCTGGAAGGCATTCATGACATCTGGGATGGCAACATCAGTGGCCCGCCGCCGCGTGACATCATTCCGCTGACGAAGGCAGATGGTCGTATTGGTGGTCATTCACTGAAAGTGGACCCAAGCAAGATTGCTGCCATCGTCCGCACCAATGATCGTGACCGTAATGCGCCCTTCGCGGCACCGGATGATACGGCAAAAGCGATTGCCAGCCATCTGCTTGAATTCTTTGAACATGAAGTGAAGCAAGGCCGTCTGCCGCCGTCATTGCTGCCGTTGCAGTCTGGTGTGGGCAACGTGGCCAACGCGGTGCTGGAAGGTCTGAACGAAGGCCCATTCGAAAATCTGGTGGGCTATAGTGAAGTCATTCAGGACGGCATGCTGGCCATGCTGGATTCCGGCCGTATGCGCGTTGCTTCGGCCACGTCGTTCTCGCTGAGCACTGATGCAGCAGAAGAAATCAATAATCGTATGGATTTCTTCCGTAACAAGATCATTCTGCGCCAGCAGGATGTCAGCAACAGCCCTGGTGTGATTCGTCGCCTTGGCTGTATTGCCATGAACGGCATGATTGAAGCTGACATTTATGGCAACGTGAACTCTACCCGCGTGATGGGTTCCAAGATGATGAACGGCATTGGCGGGTCTGGCGACTTTGCGCGCAGTTCCTACCTGTCGGTCTTCCTGTCACCGTCAACAGCAAAAGGCGGAAAAATTTCCGCTATTGTGCCAATGGCCGCCCATGTTGATCACATCATGCAGGATACGCAGATTTTTGTGACTGAGCAGGGACTGGCTGACCTTCGTGGTCTGTCACCAGTGAAGCGTGCGCAGGAAATTATCTCCAAATGTGCACACCCGGACTACAAACCACTGCTTCAGGATTATCTGGATCGTGGTCTTAAAGAGTCTTTCGGTAAGCACACGCCACATCTGCTGAACGAAGCTCTGGCATGGCACCAGCGTTTTGTTGAAACTGGCAGCATGCTGCCAAACTGATTACCTCGGCTGACTAACAAGAATGGAGGTTAAGGCTTCAAGCCTTCCTCCATTTTTTATTTCTGGAAATCGATAGGAATGTTTTGAGGCAGCACGCGTGCCGCCCAGAAAGCTATACGCTGGGCTTGCCTGCGGACTTTCGCCTTTGCATAGCAAGAGGGGAAATTAGTTCCCCTGTGTCAGCGCCTGTGTGAACTGCGCTGGCTGTTCTGTCACCACGATATCAACCGGGCGTTCAGCCAAAAACTCTGCGGTTGAAAAATGGGCTGACCTTGGATTTTCCGTAATGATGGCTTCTGCATCCCGGTGCACCAGTGCGAATAGATCAGGCGCTGCGGTGGGGGAGAGATAAGCTGCGTACGGATGATGTCCGGCCATACGGTGCGCGGCATACGCATCGCGCGTGGAATTGATGGGGATGGCGACCATCATGGCAGAATCAGCCTGCAAAGCAGCTTCAACCCCGTCATGATCCTGAGCCACCAGCACCACACGGTCCCGCATTCTTGCTTTGCGCACCAGCTGGGCAACGTCTGTCGGGTTGGTGTCATTCAGATCAAGCATCAGCAGGGTATGTGCGCGGCGGGATGAGGCCAGCACTTCGCTTAACTGATTGGAACCGGGCACAACAATAACGCGGCCATCGGCCTGTGTGGCCAGTTCAAGCCGCAGCATGGCGGGCGAGGATGAGCCGCTAAGCAGCCCGGTTGATGCGGGTGTCATGCTCAGGCCGGTTCCGGGCGCACAGACCACCAATCCGTGGTGGATGCGGGCCATAATGCCATAAGCTTTTGACTGGTGTAACGCGAGCCCAAAGCCAGTCAACGCACAGACGCCAATAGCCAAGGCAGCTTTGCCGAGGCAGCGTTTGAGCGGATTGGCGTGTGGTTTCTGGGCATCCATTGTAAGTTCAGGATGCGACATCTGATGTTTCCCTGTCCTGCTGGCCTGCCATGGCCGCTGCACGCGCAAGATCAACCGACAGAACACGGCTTACACCGCGTTCCTGCATGGTCACGCCAAAAAGGTGGTCCATATGGGCCATTGTCAATTGATGATGCGTCACAACCAGAAAGCGAGTCCCTGCTTCTGTTACCATGTCGCCAAGAAGAGCACTGAAGCGTCCAACATTGGCATCGTCAAGAGGTGCGTCAACTTCGTCGAGCACACAAACGGGTGCCGGGTTACAGCGAAAGACTGCAAAAATCAACGAAAGAGCGGTTAAAGCTTGTTCACCCCCCGAAAGCAGCGAGAGTGTTGCCAGTTTCTTACCTGGGGGCTGCGCGTAGATTTCCAAGCCCGCTTCAAGCGGATCATCACTGCCGACCAGCCCGAGATGCGCCCGGCCACCGCCGAACATGCGTGAAAAGAGCGACTGAAAATGATGATCGACCTGTGTGAAAACGGCCATTAACCGCTCTCTGCCTTCCTTGTTCAGCGCACCAATGGAGCCACGCAGGCGCGCTATGGCGGCTTCAAGGTCTGCAATTTCTGCAGCCAAGGTATTTGCGTGGGTTGAGGCTTCTTCAGCCTCGATTTCCGCACGCAGGTTGACTGGCCCCATATCATCGCGCTCACGCGTCAGGCGGGCAATCTTGCGACGGAGTGATGTTTCGGCGGCTTCTGTCAGGTCGCCCATAGGGGGGCGGGGGGGAGCCGGTGTTTCGGTTAGAAGCTGATCAAGAATAGCCTGTGCCTGTTCGCTCTTGGCTTCTGCTTTCAGTAGGTTTTCACGGGCAGTCGCTAGCTCGCCCTCTGTTTTGCGGCGCTGTTCATTCGCGGCGGCAAGAGCGGCTTCAGCATCTGCCCGTGCTTTGTCTGCTGTTGCGTAATTTTCTTCGGCTTCCGTCAGGGCGCGTAGCGTATCTTTTTTCTGGCGTTCTGCTTCGGCTGGGAGTTCCGAGACTGTTTCATGATCAGTCCGGGCTGTTTCAAGCCGTATTTTGGCGTGTTCCAGTTCCGTGCGGGCCGCCGTGGCACGTGCCGTCCATTCTTCCAGACTGGAGAGGAGCGTTGCCTGTCGACTGGCCAGTGTCGATTTTTCTGCCATCAGGGCGGCGCGCTGTTCGCGTACCTGCTCCAACTGGGTGGCGAGTTCGGCTTTCTGCTCCTGATGCAATGTAACATCAGCCTCGCCATCTTCCGGGATGGAAGCTGTGGCGGTATCAAGGGCTGCTATGGCCTGCGCAAGAAGGGTATCACGTTCTGCTTTTTCAGCCGTGAGTTCCTGAAGACGCGGTGAGAGGGCTTCGAGCCGTGAACGGAGTTCAAGCGCCTGTTGCTGAAGCTGCTGATGCGTGACACGGGCCTGCTGCGCTGCTTTTTCGGCTGTTGCGGCGTCCTGTTCTGCTTTGCGGAAAGCAGCTTCAGACTCGGTCTGATGACTTTGGGCCGCTTGCAGGGCCGCTTCAAACTGCTTGTTGGCCTGTGCGGCTGTGACGCGGCTTTCAAGTTCGGAAACGGTGTTTTCTTCCGTCGCCACGTCATGGCGTAGCCGGTCGCGTTCAGGTAGCAGAGTTTCTAGCCGGGCACTGGCGGATGCTTGCTGATTTTCAGCCCGTGTCAGTGCCTCGTTCGCGGTACGAAGTGTCTGTTCCGCTAGTTTAAGGGCCGAGCGGGCTTTCTGTTCTGCATCCTGCGCCGCAGCGTCCTGTTTGCGGGCGTCATCAAGAGCCGTACGCAGGCTTTCAGCCGAAGGCAGGGCATCGCTTGCGGTCTTGGCGGCGGCAAGAGCGGTTTCTGCGTCGGCGCGGGCACCGGCGGCACGCTCCTGCTGGGGGCGGAGACCATCAAGCCGTGCGCGCGATGCAGCATGTCGGCGTTCAACATCGGCTTCCTGCGTGCGGGCCTGTTGGAGCGTTTGTTCAAGACGTGCCCGCTGGTTGCGGTGTTCCGCGGCTTGACGTTCCAGAACCTGCACGGCGTCAACAGCAGTGCGTACGGCCTGTTCTGCTGCCGGCGCATCCTGTTCCAGCACAGTAATGCGTTGCTCGGTTTCTTTCAGGATGCGCCGTTGGCCCAGGCGGCGTGTCGCGGCATCGGGCTCGCCCGCGCGCGCGTAAAATCCATCCCAGCGCCACAGATCGCCTTTTAGGGAAACAAGGCTCTGGCCCGGTTGCAGAGTTGATTGAAGCGGTGTGCCCTCTACGCCGTCAGGCAGCAGACCGATAAAACCAAGCAGACGATCAAGAACAGCCGGGGCTTTAATATGATCTTTAAGGGGTGAGGCAGAACCGGGAAGGAGGGGCAGCGAACCAGAGGCATGAGTGAGCAGATGCCAGCCGCGTGGCTGCCCATCAGCTGCGGGCGCATCCAACCCTTCTGATAGGGCGGCTGCCAGAGCGGCTTCGTACCCTTCGGGCACGTCAATTTGGGCAGAAACAGGCTCAGCACTGGCGGCTTCATCTTGCCCTAGAGCCTGCGCCAACCCTTCAGCCTGCGCTTTCAGGCGTGTCAGTTCTGTTCGCAGAGCATCATGTTTGCCCAGAGCATCAGCCTGTGTGGCTTTCAGGTCCGTCAGACGCGACTCTGCATCACTTAGGGATGCTGTAACGGTTTGTAGATCGGCTTCAAGCGTTGCGCGTTTCTGCTGCGCTTCCTGCAAAATTGAATCGGACAAAGCGTCTTTCATGGCCTGTTCCAGGCCACGGGTCAGCGTTGCTTCTTCCTGCTGTGCTCTTTGCAAGGCTGTTTCGGCCGCCCGCTTTGCCTCGGCAACGTTTTTGCGCTGGGCTTCATCAGCCTGAAAATTACGGCTGGCCTCGGTCAGGGCTGTACTGGATGTCCGTCTTTGGGCTTCGCTTTCTTCCAGTATGCGCGCTGCGACCTGATGGCTTGTGCTGGCCTCGGCTGCTTTAGTGCGGAGCGTCTGAAGAGCGTCGTCCTGAAGCAAGGAGGCATTGGTTTCAGCGTGCCGCTTTTCAAGCTGCGCCAGATCATTGCGCAACGTCGCCAGCCGAGAACGGGCTCTTTCTAATGCCTTGGTTGCTTCAGCCTGTGTCTGACGCGCATTTTCTGCATCATTTTTGGCAATAGATAACGCAACACTCGCTTGGGACCGTGTGCGCTCAGCGTCTTCAAGCGTTATACGGGCAGCCGCTTGTGCCTTGGTCGCGACGTCTACAGCATTTTCTGCCGCAGCCTGCGCCTCATCCGATGGCATACGGCTTTGCAGGCCGTCCAGTTCAGTCTGGAGGGCTGTCACGGCCTCTGTTGTGCGGGCGTGGAGCGCTTTGGCTGTCTCCAGCTCTTCCGTGGCACGGTCTCGACGGGCGCGTGCTGTGGTCAGAGCTTCCGTCAGACGACTCAGCGTCTGATCTGCTTCAGCCAGATCTGCCGTCAGCTTGGTCTGTTGGGCTTCAGCCTCGGCCATGCGAGATGGCAGAGACGTTGTGGCGGCTTCCGCCTCCGCTTGCTCGGTTTTAAGGCGTTCTAGCGTTGCTTCGGCATCATCCGCACGGGTCTGGGCCGCTGTGAAGTCGGCTTCGTGTTGGCTCAGCCGTTCAGTCGCTGCCTGTGCCTGTGCTGTGGCGCGTTGTTCCTCACGCGCCATCCCTTCAGCCGTGACGCGGCAACGTTCCAGAATGGTGCGGGCGGTATCAGCTTTTTCCCGAATGGCGGGCAGGGCCTGATTGGCTTCAAATTCGCCAATAACAGCGGTTTCAGCCGCCTCCTCATGCTCTGTCAGGGTTGTGCGGGCACGGGCGGCCAGATCAATCGCGCGTTCAACCGCCAGTCGTGCCCGTGCGTGCAACACGGCCAGCAATTCCGTTTCTGACTCGCGCAAGGCGGCCGAGATTTCGCGGTAGCGTCCTGCTTCCTTTGACTGTTCGGCCAGACCATCCAACCGCGTGGCCAGTTGCTGGCGTAGGTCTTCTGCACGGGTCAGGTTGTTTTCGGTGGCACGCAGTTTCAGTTCTGCTTCATGCCGACGGGCGTGAAGCCCTGTGATGCCGGCTGCTTCTTCCAGAATGCTGCGGCGTTCTTCGGGCCGTGCGCCCACCAGCATGGCCACGCGGCCCTGACTGACCATGGCGGAAGAGCGTGCGCCAGAAGCAAGGTCAGCAAACAGGGTCTGCACGTCACGGGCGCGGACCGTTTTGCCGTTGATGCGGTAATCACTGCCTGAGCCACGTTCTGCACGGCGGCTGATCTGAAGTTCGTCCAGATCAGCAAAGGCAGCAGGGCCGAGACCTTTGGTGCCTTCCAGCGTAACCGTGACTTCTGCGAGGGAACGTGCGGCGCGCCCTGTGGTGCCAGCAAAAATCAGATCATCAAGCTCACCACCACGCAGGGAGCGGGCGGAAGATTCGCCCATCACCCAGCGCAGGGCTTCAACAACGTTGGATTTTCCGCAGCCGTTTGGCCCCACAATACCGGTAAGACCGGGCAGGATTTCCACGGTTACAGGATCAGCAAAGCTTTTGAAGCCAGCAATCCGCAAACGGACGAAACGAACTGTCATTTAAACCTGAAACAGGGGGCAGCTACAGGGCGTTGCCGCTGTTAGCTGGCTTCCGTCACATGTTTTGCAAAGGTTTCGTAGTCCATGTCGTTTGAAACCTGGACCTTGTTATTAAACCGGAAGGTCGGTGTGGAATCGAAGTGGTATTTATCCTGTGCGTCTGTCTGTTGCGTCAGGATGAATTGCATCAACTGCTGGTCGGCTACCGTTTTATCAAACGTATCACCCGGCATACCTGCAAAGGCAGCCATTTTCTTCAGGGATTCGAGTGGCGGTGCGCTCTGGTTGTAAGCCCAACGGTCAAGGCTGGACAGCAGGGAGACCGCAAAAGCTTCATACCGTTCGGGCGGCAGGGTGCGTGCCACCATGGCGGCAACCGTTGCAAGCTGATCGGTCGGGAAATCATGGAAGACGTAGCGGATTTTGCCCGTATCAATCAGGTTTTTCTTGACCAGCGGAAAGGTATTTTCTGCGAAATGGGCGCAGTGGATGCAGGTCAGGGAGAACCATTCTTCAACCACAATCTTGGCATTCGGGTTGCCAAGTTCACGCGGGGTCATGCGCGGATCCGTGCCTGTGCTCTGGGCGTGTGCCAAACCACCAGCCGCACTGCTGATAAGTGCTGTGCCTGCGGTGACAAGAAGTGAGCGGCGAGAAAAGGCCATGGAAATCCGGGCTCCGTGACTGGTTGGGACTAATCCAAGAAAAATAGGCATGACGGCAGAACCATGCTGCCGTCAACCCGTTCTTTATTCTTGCGCTGTGTTCTGACTGCTGCTTGCAGGCGTTTCCGGTGCGTTTGGTAGCTTTCGCAACCTTACGCGGCGGATGTGCCGTGCATCCGCATCCAGCACACGGAAGACGTAGCCGTTTTCATGGGTCAGAACTTCCCCGCGGGTGGGGACGTGGCCTGCCATACGGAAAACAAGGCCGCCAATCGTCTCGATTTCAGCTTCTTTTTCAGAGGGGGTTAGAATCGGGCCGATCTTGCGTTCAAATTCTTCAACAGGGCAGCGGGCATCCACATCAAACGACCCATCGGGGCGTTCAGCAATCAGCGTTGCTGCGGGTTCATCATGTTCGTCGGAAATATCGCCGACAATGGTTTCAATCAGATCCTCAATGGTAACCAGCCCATCGATGCCGCCATATTCGTCAATGACCAGCGCCATATGGGTTTGCCGCTGACGCATTTGCAGCATCAGGTCAAGCACCGGAATTTGAGGCGCAACCATCAGCGGCTGGCGCAGCAGCGCTTCCAGATTGAAGGCTTCACTGGTGCCGACATAGGCAATCAGATCCTTGACGTGGATCATGCCGACAATGTCATCCAGTTGCTCACGATAGACCGGCATGCGGGAGTGGTTTTCACGCCGCATCATTGCCAGGGCGTCATCCAGACTAATTGCCACGGACATGGCCACAATATCTGGACGCGGCACCATGACGTCATCTGCTGAAATATTGCGCAGACGCAGGATGTTAGCGATTAGCGCGCGTTCCTGCCGATCAAGCTCCGGCTTTTCTCCGTCGGCTGTTTCTTCAGATTCATCAGCAGCCTGTTGCACAAGGGCGGCAATGGAACTACGCAGGCCGGGCGTGTTCTTCTTCCGGTTGAAGAAGGAAAACAGGCCGCTGCGGGGCTGTTGAGGATCCTGCGTGGAATCGTATTCGCTCATGATCGCGGCTTCCATGGGTTGGGAACGCCCAGCCGGGATAACAGGCGGGCTTCCAGCATTTCCATTTCACGCGCTTCACCAGCGTGATGGTGGTCATAACCTGCCAGATGCAGGCTGCCATGAACGATAAGATGCGCCAGATGGTGGCTGACAGGGCGGCCAGCCTTTTGTGCTTCACGCACAACGGTTTCAAGCGCCAGAATGATATCACCCCCCGGCAGGCCCGGTGGGGGATCAAATGTCAGCACATTGGTGGGGCGGTGTTTGCCGCGATGCACCCCGTTCAGCCGTTTGACAACGCGATCTGTGGAAAGAACCACGCTGCCAGGCTGCCTGCCGTAATCCGTGCAGGCAGCCAACGCACGCCAGACCAGTTTTTCGGGTGCTGTGACATGGCTGCGCCAGCGCCAGTCCTCAACAAGGACTTCGGGTGCTTCGTCAAAGGCGGAGGATGGGAAAAACTCTGCAAAAACAGAGTTTTCCCGGTAAGCCACGTTCTGTTCCTGAACGTGGCTACTACTACTGGGCGGTTCCATTGTTCTCCTGACGGCCCTTGCTGCGGGAGGTCTCCCTTTTAGCCGTCGCTTTCGCATCATACGCTTCAACTATGCGGGCGACCAGTCTGTGGCGCACAACATCTGTTGCATCAAAGCGCGAGATGGTGACACCGCGCACATGTGCAAGCGTTTCGATGGCGTCTCTCAACCCTGATGTGGTGCCAGATGGCAGGTCAATCTGGGTCAGGTCACCCGTGACAACCATGCGTGACCCCGGCCCCAGACGGGTCAGAAACATTTTCATCTGCGCAATAGTGGTGTTCTGGGCTTCATCCAGAATGACAAATGCATGCGACAGGGTGCGGCCACGCATGAAGGCCAAGGGGGCAACTTCAATATCGCCTGCTGCCATGCGGCGCATCACCTGATCACCCGGCAGCATGTCATGCAGGGCGTCATACAGGGGGCGCAGATACGGGTCGATCTTGTCTTTCATATCCCCCGGCAGAAAGCCCAGACGTTCACCTGCTTCTACCGCTGGGCGGGAGAGGATAATCCGGTCAACTGAGCCCGCCTGAAGCATGGCGACAGCCTGTGCGACAGCAAGATAGGTTTTGCCTGTGCCAGCTGGGCCAATGCCAAAAACCAGTTCCTTGCTGGCCAGCGCCTGCATGTAGGTTGCCTGCCCAGCCGAACGCGGTTCAATAACGCCGTGGCGCATTTTCAGGGCGGGAAGGCCTTCTGTGGGAATGAAGGCAGGGGCAACAGGATCGGAAGCAGACGGCCGCATATCGGTTTGCCTTATGGTTGCCTGTAGTCGGGTCATGCGGATGGCCGCATCGACAGCGCTGATATCAACTACGCCGCCGTTGGCCAGTTTCTGGTAAAGAGTGCTTAGCGCCGTACGGGCCAGCGCCGTTTCTGTGGCTGCACCTTTTATGGAAATACGATTGCCGCGTCGCGCGACCTGAACCTCCAGCCCTTCTTCCAGATGCCGCAAATGACGATCATGGTCTCCTACCAGTTTGGCCAGCAATGTGTTGTTTTCAAACAACAATGTGACGGGTTTTTCCGTGTCGAGCGGCACGGAGGGAAAGGACGGAGCGGGAAGGGGCTGTCGTGTTGTGGTCAAGCGTACACGGTCTCCTCTACCAAAATGCCTCCCAACGAATTGGTCAGGCGTTCAGTGATTCTGACAGGCAGTTCCTGCCCGATCAGATGACGGGGGCCGGAAACATGCACGGGCTGCAACCACGGGGAACGCCCCGTGATCTGACCCGGTTTGCGGCCCTCACCAGTGAACAGAACCGGAATGGTCTGCCCAACCAGCGTATCATTGAAGGCATCCTGCTGTTCACGCAGCAGGGCCTGAAGTGCTTGCAGGCGTGCATCCTTCACATCCTCGGGCACCTGGAAGGGGGCACCTGCCGCCGGGGTGCCGGGGCGCTGCGAGTATTTGAAAGAATAGGCCAGCGCAAAGCGCACATCGCGCACAAGTTGCATTGTGGCTTCAAAATCCTCATCCG
Source organism: Drosophila tsacasi (assembly GCA_018904565.1). Taxonomy (NCBI): domain Eukaryota; kingdom Metazoa; phylum Arthropoda; class Insecta; order Diptera; family Drosophilidae; genus Drosophila; species Drosophila tsacasi. The sequence continues at coordinate 52,394 of JAEIHY010017278.1, read as the reverse complement.
TTTCACCCGGATGGCCGACAATGAAGTCGGAGGACAAAGCAAGGTCTGGCCGGACCTCACGCAGGCGGCGCACAATGTCACGGTAGTCATCTGCGGTATGGCCACGGTTCATGGCTTGCAGAATACGGTCAGAGCCCGCCTGAACCGGCAGATGCAGGAATGGCATCAGGGCAGGCAGATCACGGTGCGCAGTAATCAGGCTGTCATCCATGTCTCGTGGGTGCGAGGTCATGTATCGGATACGCAGGATACCCGGTATGTCAGCCAGTGTTGCCGCCAGACGGGCCAGCGTCCACACCTGCCCATCAGGGCCTTCACCGTGATAGGCGTTTACGTTCTGACCCAGCAGGCAGATTTCCCGCACACCGCTATCGGCCATACGCTGGGCTTCCGCCAGAACAGACGCGACGGAACGGCTGCTTTCAGCACCCCGGGTATAAGGCACCACGCAGAACGAGCAGAATTTGTCGCACCCTTCCTGAATGGTCAGAAAAGCGGTGTAGTTGCCCGGCGTTTGGGGGGCTGCGGTATCGGGCAGAAAATCAAATTTCTGCTCTGCCGGGAATTCCGTATCAATCACAGCGCCGCCTGCACGGGCCGCACGGGCCACCATTTCAGGCAGGCGGTGATAGGTCTGCGGGCCAAGCACAATATCAACATAGGGGGCGCGGGTCAGGATTTCCTGCCCTTCGGCCTGTGCCACACAGCCCGCAACGGCAATAATGGTCTGCGCGCCGTTTTCTTTCCGTGCTTCCTTGATTTTGCGCAGGCGGCCGAGTTCGGAGAACACTTTCTCTGCCGCTTTGTCGCGAATGTGGCAGGTGTTCAGAATAATCATATCCGCGCTGTCAGGAAGATCGACCGGCTGGTAGCCCAGCGGGCGCAGCACGTCGCTCATTCTGGCGCTGTCATACACGTTCATCTGGCAGCCCCATGTGATGACATGCAGGCCTCGGCGAGAGGAAGACGGGGCGTTTGATACAGTCATGATGGCAGGGGCTCCGGCATGCCGCAGGCCCATTCCGTGCGGCAGGAGGAGGAAATCAGGCGGACAGAGCCTGAGGTCAAGCCTCTTTTCTCACATCATGTGTATTCATGGCGTGGTCCTGTATCCTGAAAGCTGGCAGAGCAGGCCTCCTTCACAGGGCGGATGTCTTGAAAATACGGAACCGTTTCCCGTGTTTTCAGCGCCTCTGTCTGTATGAAGCAAAAACTGAGGCCACTCTGTCAAGCAAGCGTTTTGTTGCTCCCGGTTTGTTGCACGGCAACTCGGCCGCGTCGAAGCGTCCGAGCTGAATGGTGCCTGGTTCATTCTGGCGGAGTTCTGCGGCTCCCTGCGCCACGGCATGCCATGCCGCCTGTGCCAGCGCCTTTCTGCTGGGGAAAAGGTCAGGATCAAGCGGTTCATGGAGAATCACGGCAGCCTGAAGCGATTTCCACTGCACCATTTGCCAAAGGTGCGGCCCCAGATCCATGTCTCCATACCATGAAAACACTGGCCGACGCAGGCGCTGCACGGGCAGGCCTTCAAGTTTGTCATAAGAAATGGAAATGGGTTGGATCAGGGGTGTCATGCCCGGTTCGTAACTGACTGGCAGCAGGGCCGGGTCCATGCCGTCACGCAGCTTAGGCAGCTTGGCGATGGCAAAAAAGGCAGACATGAACGGTAACACGCGGGAGCCGTCGGAGGATGTGCCCTCAGGGAAGAGGATGAGGTTGTCACCGCCAACCATACGGCGAATCATTTCATCGCGCTCGCGGCCCGTTGTGCTGCGCTGGCGGCTGACAAAAATGGTTCGACCAATTTTGGAGACCAGCCCCATGACCGGCCAGTTTTCAATATCACCCTTCGCAACAAAGACTGACGGCAGAAGGGTGCCCAGAATGGGAACATCCAGCCACGAGCAATGGTTGGAAATATAAATGACAGGCCGTTCGCCCCGCTGACGGGCTTTCAGGCCACCCACGGTGCCAACCCGTTTGCCAACCACGCGGATATTGACGCCCAGCAGCTTGCACAGGCCGCCCCAGATAACACGCGTCCATCTTATTTTTGCGGTGCCGGGCACAACCAGAAGGCAGGCTTCAAACCCAACGGAAAGTGGCACCCAGAACAGAATCCCGCCAAGGCGAATACCGCCACGGATCTGCGCAGACAACGTGCAGAGACGTTCCATCCACGCAGGGAGAGGCGAGAACCTGTCAGGTTTTGTCAGGTTATCTGTAGCGGACGGCCGCTGCGGGGCCGGGCGGGCGCGGGTCATGTTCTTGCCACTGCCTTGGGCTGGCAGGCTTTACTCTGGCGACAGGAATGAGAAACCATACGCTCTCATAACGCGAAGTTGTGCGGCTGGACAATCTTGCTTCGCATTCCGTGGCTGAGGTGGCAGAAGGAAAGAAAGAGTAAATATCCCTTCATGTTGTGCCTGATTGACCGTATTTTGGTCATGGTGATGCGGCATGGAGCAAAGCAGACCTTTAAAAAAACACGGGCAGGAAAGCGGTAAGATCGGTGCAACCACAGGCGGAACAAAACGGGTGAGGATGAGCGGAAAAGGCATCCTGAACGGACTCGTGCTGACGGCGAATCGTGTTGTTGCCGGTTTTTCGTTGTGGAGCGTCGCTGCCGGTGGCTGGGCACTCGCCGCTGAATCGCAGGCTTATGTGACAAACCTGAAACCGACCGGGCAGGCAGATCTGGATGCTGCGCTGAAATCGTCCTCTGACCTGTTGAGCCTTCAGGCAACGCACGCCGTGGGGCCGTTTGCATTATCTGGCCGTATCAGAAACGACTATGACCGCCTGAAAACCGCGTTGGAAAGTTATGGCTATTACGAAGGCACGGTAAAAATCACGCTGCATCGCGACAAAAGCAAGGATGCGGTGCAGATGGACGGCCTGTCGCCAGCACTTTCAAGCTGGATTGAATCCGTGCCGGATAAAGAAAAAATCACAGCCGATATTTCGGTTGAGAAGGGGCCGCTTTATCACATTGGCTCAGTCAAACTGGTTGACGATAAGAACAATGGCGTTGTTGACCTGACACCCAAGCAAAAGGCCGCTTTTACCCTGAAGTCGGGCGATACCGCCGTTGCGGAAACCGTGCTAGGTGCCGGTGGCACATTATTAGATGCCCTGCGTGAAGATGGTCATGCTTTGGCAAAGGTTGAAAAGCCCCAAGCCTATCTGCGCCCACAAACCCGCACACTTGATGTGGTTTATCCAGTGACGCCCGGCCCGGTGCTGAATATCGGGGCGATTGATATTTCCGGGCTCAAACGTGTGCATGAGCCGTTTGTGCGTCGGCAACTCACCGTCAAGGAAGGGCAGCTTTACCAGCCCTCCAAAATTGATGCCGCGCGGCAGGATCTGTCCGGGCTTGGTGTTTTTTCAAATGTGGGCGTGAAGGATGGCTCGACCGAGCCGGTAAACGGCACCATGCCGCTGGATTTTACATTCAAGGAAGCCAAGCGCAGGGCTATTGGGGCCGAAGCAGGCTATTCAACAGATCTGGGTGTGCGTGGCGGTGTAACCTGGACGCATTACAATCTGCTGGGCAATGCCGAGCGCTTGAAGCTGACTGCACTGGTTACCGGGCTTGGTGGGTCCGCCCAGCAAGGGCTGGGCTATGACGTGTACGCTGATTTCTTCAAGCCTGGCTTTTATAGCCGCAAGCAGAATCTGAGTGTGCGTGTTGAAGGGCTGCGACAGTTGTTCTGGTCATACCGTCAGACAGCCATTCTGGTTCGTGCCGGGCTGACGCGCCAGATTGGCAAATACTGGAACGTGAACTTCGGCGTTTCTGGCGAGCAGGAAGAGATTGAACAGTTTGGCGTGACCCGCGATTACACCATTGGCTCCATTCCATTGGGGGCGACCTTTGATAATACGGGGCTTGGCAACCCGATCGAGCCTGCCACACATGGCATCCGGGCTAACGTGAACGTGGCGCCCTCAATCTCGCTGGGAAACAAAGGGAGCGGGACGTCTTTCTTCGCCATTATGAATGCGACGGCGTCTTACTATTTTGACCTTAAACATCTGGGCATCAGCAAGCCGGGGCGCAGTATTCTGGCTATTCGTGGCACGGTTGGCAGTATTCAGGGTGCGACGACCTATGACATTCCGCCTGACCAGCGGCTGTATGCTGGCGGTAGTGCAACGGTGCGTGGGTATCGTTGGCAGGGCGTTGGGCCGCAATATGGCCGCACACGCTACGCTATTGGTGGCACGTCACTAGATGCCGGGACGATTGAATACCGTCAGCGGCTGTTCAAAAGCTTCGGCATGGCCGGGTTTGTCGATGCCGGGCAGGTTGGCAGCAGCAGTTCGCCCTTTACCGGCACGTTGCGGGTCGGTGCCGGTGGCGGTGTGCGTTATTACACGCCTATTGGGCCGGTACGGATAGACGTTGCCGTACCGCTTAACCGTGCCCCACGCGGTGATAAGTGGGATCTGTATATCGGGCTTGGAGAAACATTCTGATGGCGGCGCATGACGAGGATACAGCACCGCGCCGCCGTTCTGTTCTGCGCCGTACAGGCCGTATTGCTGGGTTAACGGTTGGCGTTCTGGCTGGTGTGGCCGGGTTGGCCGTGGGTGTTATTCTGGTCGGGGCGAATACGGGGCCGGGCCGCAGGGTATTAATGCAGCAGACCACGGCGCTGACTGGCGGCATGGTCAATATTACCGGGCTTACCGGGCGGTTTCCTGATAAGTTTCATCTGGATTCAATTGCCCTGAAAGATAAACAGGGTGTCTGGCTGTCCCTGACCAATATTGACCTGAACTGGTCCCCGCTTAGTCTGGTTGCGCGGACGGCGCGTATTTACGCCATCACGGCTGATCAGTTGGCTATTCCACGCTTGCCTGTGTCAGACAGCACGGCTGCGCCTTCGACCCCGTCAAATAGCAAATCCAATCTGGGTATCGGTATTGATATTCAGAAGCTGGCTGTGAAGCGTATTGATGTCGGGGCTCCGTTAGCGGGGGTGCCTGCTAGCTTCTCCCTTGGTGGTCATGGACGTCTTTCCTCTATTGACCCCGTCATGAATGGTCTGACGCTGCCGTCGTTGCCGAAATCTGACATTGCGCTGACCGTAAAGCGACTGGATGCGGAGGGCCTGATTGATCTGGCAACCACCACAGGGGGTGGCAAGCTGGGCCTGCATCTGGATGCCAAAGAAGGGAATGACGGGTTTGCAGCGTCCAAGCTGCAAATGCCGCAACTGACACCTTTAGCGCTTTCTCTGGATATCAAAGGGCCTACTAACGCGGCCGTTCTGGCATTTTCTGCTGGGGCGGGGCCAATTACCGCTAAAGCCAATGGTGTGCTTGATCTGTTAGGCGAAAAACTCGGTAGCCTGACTGCACAGCTTGATGCGCCGAAGATGGCCCTGCGACCTGATCTGGGATGGGATGCGATTCATCTGGTGGCCCAGCTAAAAGGCAAGATGACGCAGCCGGATGGCACTGGCAGTTTACAGATTGATCGACTGTCGGCTTCGGGCGCGGGGGTGGGGTCTCTTAAAGCCACATTTGACGGGCAGAGCGGTCGTCCCGGCGTGGCCGATCTGTTGCATCTGGTCATGACGGCTGACGGGATTCGTCTGCCCGGTTCTGCGCCAACCCTGCTGGCGAGTGCCCCACTTCAGTTGGATGCCAAACTTGCCCCGCAGGAAGCGGGAAAGCCTTTGGTGCTGGATGTATCACATCCGCTGTTGCATCTGATAGGCAACGTGCAGACGGCGGCACCGCAACGGGGCACCCTGGCCTTGACGCTGGCTGATCTGCGACCATTCGGCCAGATGGGGAACACGCCCCTGCAAGGCCAGATGGGCATGAACGCCAAGTTCGATCTACCCGCCAAGCCAGAGGGCGACACCCATGTCAGTGCCGATGGCACATTGGCTATCACGGGTGGACAGCCGCAGGCAGTCGGGCTGATTGGCCCGAAGGGCACGTTTTCGCTTGTGACTACCCTTCGTCCGCTAGCGCCCAGCAAAGAAGCAAGCGTGGCCCAACCTGCGAAGGAAACGGCTGAAAACCATCAGACTGCGCCAACAAAAAGCCTTCCGAGTGCGCAGCCTACGCTAGAAAACGGCGGTAAAACCTCTCCGGCATCTGTGAAAGTGGCAGCGCAGGCCTCTTCCGGTGGGCAGCAGGTCGATATTACCAAACTGGCAGTTGATGGGCAGGCTCTGCATCTGGCTGCGCATGGGCAGGTCAATACCGGGCGCGATATGGATGTGGCCTCGACCCTTGCTCTGCCTGACCTGAGCAAGGCGCTGCCCACACTCCGGGGTGGCCTGACGCTGGCGCTGAATGCCAAAGGGCTGATGCAGGATTTTGCTGCAACCTTGCACCTTGAGGGAGACCCCGGCACCGCCACTATGCCGCGTGGCCCGGTTGTGGTTGATGCCGCTTTGGAGCATCTGCCCTCCGCCCCGGCAGGTACACTTGATGCACATGGCTTGGTCGATAAAGCGCCATTATTGCTGAATGCCGCCTTTGCTCAGGATGAAAAAGGTGCCCGTCAGATTGACCTGAAAAAGCTGTCTTGGAACAGCGTGCAGGGGGAGGGAGCGTTATCCCTGCCACAGGGTGAAGTGGTACCGCTTGGAAATCTGAGCCTGAAAATTGGCCGCTTGGCTGATTTCCGCAATCTGATTGGTCAGCAGATTGCAGGTGCGCTTGCTGCCTCCGTTCAGACAACACAAGTTGAGGGAAAGCCGCAGGTTGCCCTTAAACTGGACGGCAATGTTGCCACGGCGCAGGCAAAAGTCGGGTCTTTGTCTCTGGCAGGTACAGTGCGTGACCCGGCGGCTCATCCCAGCCCGGATCTGACCTTGAAGCTGGCAGGCCTTTCTGCTGCCGGTGTAACCGGGCAAGCGCGTGTGACGGCCAAAGGGCCGGATAACGCCATGGCGCTGACGGCGCAGGTTGGCCCGGCAAGCTGGTCTGGCAGCCCGTTGATGCTGGATACCGCCGCTGTGCTTGATTTGCCTGCCAAGCAGGTCAAAGTGCAGAAGTTGACGGCGACAGCCAAGGAAGAAAGCCTGAAACTGCTGGCCCCAGCACTTGTCTCTTTTGGGGAGACAATGGGTGTAGACCGGCTGCGGGCCACCCTGAGCACACGGGGCGCGCAACCTGCGACAATTGACGTTGCCGGGCGCATGAAACCCACTTTGTCGGTCACGGCAGATATCCGCAATGTAACGCCAGCTTTGGCTCGGCCTTTTGCGCCAGATCTGCATGCGCAGGGTGATTTGTCCTTACAGGCCAAGGTGGCTGGCAGCATGGAGCGGCCAACCGGGCAGGCACATCTGGTTGGGCATGGCCTGCGGCTGGAGGGCAGCACAGCCATGGCGTCAATCCCCGCTCTGAATGTGGATGCTCTGGCTGATCTGGCAGGCACGTCGGCCAAGGTGAATGTGAAAGCCGCCGCCGGGCCCAAACTGGCTTTGACTGTGGCAGGGACGGCTCCGCTCGCAAAAACAGGGCCGATCAATCTGCGGACAGATGGGCATCTTGATCTGGCGATTGCCAATGGTGTGCTGGGGGCACAGGCGCGACAGGCCAAGGGACAGGTTCAGCTTGCCATGCAGGTTGCTGGTACTCTGGCTGCGCCAAATGTGACCGGCACGGTTGATCTGCATGACGCAGATTTTCAGGATTTTGCACAAGGTGTGCATCTGGCCGACATCAACGGTCGGGTTGTGGGCGCACGTGACAGCGTCCTGATACAAAACCTGACGGCGAAGGCAGGCGATGGCTCATTGGGTGTCAGTGGGTCTGTGGGGGTCATGGCCCCCGGCATGCCCATAGACATGCACATAACGGCTAAAAATGCCCGCCCGATTTCAAGTGATCTGCTGACGGCCATCATGAATGCTGACATTGCCATCCGCGGGCAGGTCAGCACACGCATGGATGTTGTGGGCGGGATTGATCTGCCGCGCGTGGAAATCAACATTCCCAATTCCATGCCGTCATCTGTTGCGCAACTGGATGTCATTCGTCCCGGAGACAAGGTGCCGGACAAAAAAGCAGCAGAAGCCAACACCAAAGCCGCTGTTATCAATCTTGATCTGAGCGTGACCTCGCCGGGCAAATTCTATGTCCGTGGGCATGGGCTTGATGCAGAAATGGCAGGCAAGCTGAAGGTCAAGGGCACATCACAGGCCCCATTGGTCAGCGGTGGGTTTGACCTCAAGCGTGGTAATTTTGATCTGGCCGGTATCTCGCTCAACTTCACCAAAGGACGTGTGGCGTTTGACGGAAGCGGCGTAAGCCACAAGCTGGACCCCACGCTGGACTTTGAAGCAGACCGTGTTGTGAGCGGCCAGACCGCCATGCTGAAGGTAGGTGGCTATGCCAGCGCGCCCAAGATCAGTTTTGTTTCTAACCCGCCGTTGCCGCAGGATCAGGTGCTGGCCATGCTGCTGTTTGGCACCGACGCGCATTCTCTGTCCTCGACCCAGATGGTGGAGTTGGGGACGGCTTTGGCAACCCTAACCGGCATGACTACTTTTGACCCAATGGGCACCTTACGTAAAACCCTGCACCTTGACCGTCTGGCGATTGGTGGCGGGTCTGGGGTGGGTAATGGCGGCACGACCGTTGAAGCCGGGAAATACGTGATGAAAGGTGTGTATGTGGGGGCCAAACAGGCCACATCAGGCTCTGGGACGCAGGCGCAGGTTCAGGTTGATCTGATGAAAAACCTGAAACTCAACACGACGGTGGGCACCGGGGGGAATGTGACCGGCTTCACAACACCAGAGAACGATCCGGGCAGCAGCATCGGCTTGCTGTGGCAGCACCGTTATTAAGGCTTGATTAACGCAAGCCTTAATAACGTCTGAGAGCATGTTTTCTGGAGCGCGTGCTCATTGTTTCTCCCCGCTTTTGGGGAGAAACGGCTAATGCCGGGATAATCTTTCGTTAGCCCAGCAGAGGTAATTCAGTGGCTGTGCGTCCCATTATGAGAAACTGAAATCGACCATTACAGGCACATGGTCAGATGGTTTTTCCCAATCGCGCGCCTCACGCACTACGGTCATGCCGCTTAGGTCTGTGACCAGATCGGGCGTGACCCATACATGGTCCAGCCGACGGCCACGGTTGGACTTCTTCCAGTCCTGATTCCGGTAAGACCACCATGTGTAAAGTTTTTCATCTGCCGGGATAAAGTGACGCATGGCATCAACAAAACCGACATCCAGCCACTTTGTCAGACGCTCGGTTTCGGGGGGCGTGTGACTGACAACGTTCAGAAGTTGTTTGTGGCTCCAAACGTCATGTTCCAACGGGGCAATGTTGAAGTCTCCCACCAGAACGCTGCGTTCGCGTTTGCGGGTGGTGAACCACTCTGTCACTTCCTCCACAAACGCGAGTTTGTGGGCAAACTTTGGGTTGGTTTCGATATCTGGAATATCGCCCCCTGCGGGCACGTAGAAATCGTGCAGTTCAAGCGGGCCGCTTGGCAGATGTACCAGCGCCCCGACATGTCGACAGTCTTCCTTGCCGTGCCAGTCAGGCAGTTGTTCCAGCGGGGTGACCGGATGGCGTGAAAGAATAGCCACGCCGTTATAGCTCTTCATGCCTTTGTAGTGCAGGTGTTTGTAGCCCATTGCCCGGACTGCATCAGCCGGGAAGAGGGGATCAGGCACCTTGGTTTCCTGCAGGCAGATGATATCTGGCAGCAGGTGCGCTGCCAGTTTTTCAAGGCTGGGCAGACGCAGGCGGAGGGAGTTGATGTTCCAGGTCACAAGTCGCATGGGCAGGGCATCGCGCATCCGGGTTTGCGGGGCAAGTGAAATTCGGCACATAAGACAGAACGGGCAGGGTGTATGCCTTGCATTTACCGCATACGGGACCATTTTTGCAGCATGACGCTTTCTCCTTCGGCTCAGGCGAGCCAGCCTCAGGTTTCTTCCGCAGCGCGTGCATTGCACGACGCTCTGTTCACGCTTGATAGTCACATCGATATTCCGTGGCCGGATCAGGATGATGCGTTTGTGGACACGACAACACGGCGCGTTGATCTGCCTAAAATGCAGCAGGGCGGCATGTCAGCCGGGTGTTTCGTGGCCTATATTGGTCAGGGGCCCGTAACCGAAAAAGGCCACAGTGACGCCCAGACACAATGTCTGGCCATGCTGGATACCATTAACCGCATGCAGGGTACTCGCAATGGACTGACTGCGCGTGTGTGCCCCACTGTGGCGGAGATGCTGGCCGCTCAGGCTGCTGGGGTTGTGGCCGTGGTGCCTGCCGTTGAAAATGGCTACGCCATGGGTGATGACCCGGCTTTGCTGGCGCAGTTCCGGGCCAAAGGGGCGCGTTATGTAACGCTGACCCATAACGGACATAATGCGCTGGCGGATGCAGCCGTGCATCGGCCAAGTTTGGGTGACAAACCGGAGCGGCATGGCGGCCTGTCAGATCTGGGGCGTGAAGCGATTGCCCATATGAACCGGCTGGGCATGCTGGTGGATGTGTCTCATTCAGCCAAATCGACCATGTTGCAAGCAACCAAGGTTTCACGGGTGCCGGTTGTGGCCAGTCATTCCTGTGTGCGAACACTGTGTGATCACCCGCGTAATCTGGACGATGAACAACTGGATGCCTTGAAGGAAACCGGCGGCGTCATTCAGATTACCGCCATGCCCGCTTTTCTGAAGCCGCGTGACGGCGATGGCCCGCGGTCTGCCAATGTGGCGGATTTTGTGGACCACATTGATTACGTCGTGAAGCGTATTGGTGTGGAGCATGTCGGGATTTCATCAGACTTTGATGGCGGGGGTGCCATTGATGGCTGGCAGAATGCCACGCAAGGCGTCAACCTGACGGAAGAACTGCTGCGTCGTGGTTATGACCGCAGTGAAATTGCGGCCTTCTGGGGCGGTAACTTCATGCGTCTTTTGAAAGCGGCAGAAGCCGCAGCGGAACAAACCGCGACCACGGTCTGAAAAACACGGTGGGCAGATTTTCGTAGAATTTGTCCACTTCCTCTCTTGACTTCCTTTATTTTCAAAGAAATCTCCGAAATGCCCTTTATCGGGCAAAGCTCCGCTTTTATAAAAATCATATAAATCAATGACTTGATGTGTATGGCTAAAAAATATGCAAAGCGTTGAGGAGGGGGGAAATCTGCGGATTTCAGGAGAGATAAGGTGGTTATTCCACAAACTTATCCACAAGATCGGTGGATGAAATTGTTTTCTCGGAAGAGCGCTTGATGACATCTGACATTTCTTCAACTGACGTCTCGGTCAGCACATCCGGGGATGCGCCCGTGTGTGTGCCCAAAGGCGTGGAAGTGATCAGGGAAGCATTGAAGACCATGCCTCTTTCCCCCGGTGTCTACCGGATGATTGGGGAGAAAGGAGATGTGCTGTACGTAGGCAAGGCGCTGGCGCTGAAAAAGCGCGTCACGTCCTACACACAGGTTGCACGCCTGCCTGAGCGGCTGCGGCGTATGGTGTCCGAAACAGTCTCGATGGAGATTGTCACGACGCATACTGAAGCTGAGGCACTGCTGCTTGAGGCAAATTATATCAAGCGCATGAAGCCCCGCTTCAACATCTTGCTGCGGGACGATAAAAGTTACCCTTGGCTGATGCTGACCGATGGGCACCCATTTCCGCAGGTGGTCAAACATCGGGGCAAGCCGGTCAAAGGGGCCAGTTTATGGGGGCCGTTTGCGTCAGCTTGGGCCGTCAATCAGACGTTAAATTTGTTGCAGCGTGTGTTTCTGCTGCGGTCCTGCACAGATGCCGTGTTCAATAGTCGGACGCGCCCCTGTCTGCTGTATCAGATCAAGCGGTGTTCCGGCCCGTGTGTGGATCGCATTGACCAGTCATCTTACGCCAAACTGGTTGAGCAGGCGCGTGAGTTTCTGTCAGGCAAGGACATGGCCTTACGTGAAGAGATGAGCACGGAGATGCACAAAGCCGCTGAGGACATGGAATTCGAACGCGCAGCCACCCTGCGTGACCGTATCCGTGCGCTCGCGCAGATGCAGGATTCGAATGTTATCAATCCGTCTTCTTTGCATGATGCAGATGTATTCGGCATCTGGCAGGAAGCCGGACAGGCCTGCATTCAGGTCTTTTTCATTCGTGGGGGGCGGAATAATGGTAATCGCTCCTTCTTCCCTGCACACACAAAGGATGAAGAACCGGGAGACGTGCTGTCAGCGTTCATCGCGCAATTTTATGATGATAAGCCGTGCCCAGCACAGGTGCTGGTCAACCACGCGCTTTCTGAAGAGGCGCTACTGGGTGAGGCTCTCTCGCTCAAACGTGGGCGCAAGGTGGAGATTCTTTCTCCGCAACGGGGGGAAAAACGGCAGGTTCTTGACCATGCGGTTGCCAATGCACGGGATGCCCTGCACCGAAAACTGGCGGAGACGGCCGGGCAAGCCAAACTGCTGGAAGGTGTGGCCACAGTCTTTGGGCTGGATGCGCCCCCACAGCGTATTGAAGTCTATGACAACAGCCACATCATGGGATCACATGCGTATGGTGTGATGATTGTTGGCGGCCCGGAAGGGTTTGACAGGCGAGCGTACCGCAAGTTTCTGATCAAAGGCCCGGTCACGCCCGGAGATGACTTTGCGATGATGCGTGAAGTGTTGGAACGTCGGTTTGGCCGTGCGTTGAAGGAAGTGGCCGAGGGTGATGTGTCAAACTGGCCGGATGTTCTGCTGATTGACGGTGGGGCAGGCCAGTATTCAGCCGTAAAAACTGTTCTGGATGATCTGGGCGTAACGGGTGTGAAGCTGGTTGGTATTGCCAAAGGGCCAGACCGCGATGCTGGTCGTGAGTGGTTTCATACAGGGCAGGCTCCTGCCTTTCAGCTCGATCCGCGAGATCCGGTTTTATACTATCTTCAGCGTTTGCGGGACGAGGCGCATCGATTTGCCATTACAACCCATCGTGCCGGGCGGTCTAAAACGCTGGTGACATCAGAACTGGACGATATTCCGGGCGTGGGGCCTGCCCGTAAGAAGATGCTGCTGAACGTGTTCGGGTCAGCCCGTGGGGTGAAGCAGGCGGGGCTGGCCGAACTCGAATCGGCACCGGGTATTAATCGGGAAACGGCGCGGGCCGTGTATGGGCATTTTCACCCGGATTGGACGCCGGGATAAGGCTGTGAGCCAGACCTGCACTGCATTTCTGGGTGAGTGGCAACAAGTGGTGGTCAGAAACCATTTCAGAGCACTGGGAAATAGGTTAGGCTCCCGACAATGCTGACAGATTTGCCGAATGTTCTGACATTGTCACGGATCGTGGCTATTCCGATTGTGGTGGTTTTCGCTGTATGGGGTACGCCGCAAACCGACGCTGCGGCGTGTGTTCTGTTCATTCTGGCGGGGATTACCGACTATTTTGACGGCAAGCTGGCGCGGTCTCGGCATCAGCTTTCAGACTTCGGCCGCATGTTTGATTCGATTGCTGACAAATTGCTGGTCGGGGCCTGCCTGATGGTGCTCGCTGGCTTTCTGCGGCTGCCTTATCAGAGCCTGTGGCCGGCGATTATTATCCTGTGCCGGGAAATTCTGGTTTCGGGCATGCGCGAATATCTGGCTGAACGTCAGGCACGGTTGCCCGTGACCCGCTTGGCAAAATGGAAAACCGGCTTTCAGATGACGGCCATTGGGTTTTTGCTGGCAGGGGACGGTACCGGCATTCTGCTGGGTATGCCGTGGTTGCCCGTGGCCTTGATTGGGGCCGTGCTGCTGTGGATTTCTGCGGTGCTGACACTGATTACCGGTTGGGATTATCTGACCACCGGTCTGCGGCATGTTGATTTATAAGCAGTTGAAACGCTGGTGAAATCTGCCCTAACTACGCTTGGTGTGTGGCAGAAAAGCCCCAAAGTGGTGGCTTTGGGTTGTGTCCCCCCCGTAAACCGTTATTTAGCTTTGTGGTGGCACATTGTCGCTACAGCAGGCATTGCTGATTCGCCTGCATATGTCATGGTTAGCGGAGTCAGGTGATGCGGAAAGCTGCTCTATTGGGAGCATGTCTGGTTTTAGGCGGGTGTTCAGGGTTTGGGAAATATATTTCCGACACAGCCACTCTGCCCGGGGAAAATCCGAATGCACCGTCAGGGTCAGACCTGAATATGCGGCGTATTCACGGATATTCCACAGCCGAAACACCGATTCTGCCACAGGGTGGGGACATCTGGCCGGGGCCACCTGCGCCACTGCCGACTCTTGAAGATGTGGAAAAAGACCGCATTGGTACCGTTCTGGGTGGGGCTGGCGGCCAGTCTGGCGTACCTGAATTGCAGGATGGTGGCGAAATGAGCGTCAACGGCCCGTCCGAACAGCCTGTGTCGAAAGAGCCTATGGGCAAGCTGCCCGATGCCGAACCAGATGTTGCCAACAAATATGGGGTGCAGCGCGGTAATGCTTCGACAATCGAAATTCCGAATGGCGATGGCACTGTTACTCTGATTCACCCCGATGGGTCTGTCACCACTTCCCAGCCGCCACGAAAGGCAGCCGCACCCAAGCAGTGAGGGGTGTGGATTTCAGAATTTTTTCCTCAAGGAGTGCTCATGCAGGGCAGGGTCACTATTCTCTATTTCGCTTCCTTGCGTGAGCAGTTGGGGCGTGAGTGTGAGGATGTTTCCCTGACTGATGGTCAGGTCCCGGTTCAGACGCTGGTGTCTGACCTGCGCAGCCGGGACAAGGCACTTGATGGCGTGTTCGCCGCCATGCCGCGTATTCGCGTAGCTATTAATCAGGAACTGGCCAGTTTTCAGGACACTGTGAAAGCGGGCGACGAAGTCGCCTTCTTTCCGCCCATGACAGGCGGCTGACGGCCATGATCCGCGTTCAGGTTCAGCAGGACGAGTTTGATATGGGCGCAGAAATGGCTGCTCTGTCCCGTATCTCGGGCGCTGTTGGCGGGATGAGTGTGTTTATGGGGCAGGTCCGCGGGAATCAGGGCGATGGGCTAGAAAGCCTGACGCTTGAACATTACCCGGGCATGACCGAAAAAATGCTGATGGGTTTGGCTGAGGAAGCGTTCAGCCGGTTTCATTTGTTGGGCTGCACTGTCATCCATCGGGTCGGCATCATGTATGTGGGGGACCCAATTGTTTTTGTCGGTACAGCAGCCAGCCATCGTGCAGCAGCCTTACAAGCCACAGCCTTTCTGATCGACCGCCTTAAAACCGGCGCTCCGTTCTGGAAGCTTGAACGCTTTACAGATGGCCGCAGTCACTGGGTGGATGCGCGTGAGACAGATGATGCCGCAGCCGCCGCGTGGGACGATCCAAGCAAAGACTAAGAACGGTTCTTCACGCTGGGTGGCGTGAAGCTTAAACCGATGCTTTCAGAAATCTGGTTGGATTTTCTCTCTGAATGTGATGCCGTTTGAAGGTAAAATTCCTCGGCATCACGATGATAGTCGCTTTTTATCTGTAAAAGACCTTTACGCGCTTTCCTCTGCCAGCTTTCGCACCGGTCCCTGATTTTCCCAGAATCATCAGGATGAAAGCACTCGATAAATGGTGTTTGCCAGTGTCTTCAAATCGTCAGGTGTGATGGTGAACGCAGGGGTCAGGTAAACAATATTCCGGAAGGGACGGATCCATACGCCTTCTGCAATAAATTTCTGACGCAGTGCGTCCGGATTGGAGATTTTTTCAAGCTCCACCACGCCAATAGCCCCCAAAGTTCTGACATCCTTGACGCCCGGTAGCGCTCTGCACGGTTCCAGCGTTTCGGTCAGAATGGCGTTGATTGTCTGCACCTGGTGCAGGCGGGGTTCGCTTTCAAACAGGTCAAGTGATGCATTGGCGCAGGCACAGGCCAAGGGGTTGGCCATGAATGTGGGGCCGTGCATCAAAGCGTGTTCGGGGTTATCGGACAGGAAAGCGTCAAACACGTGGCGGCGTGCCACTGTTGCCGCCAGCGCCATTGTGCCGCCCGTTAGCGCTTTAGACAGCGTGACAATATCGGGCACGATCTCTGCCTGTTCGTAGGCGAACAGCGTGCCAGTGCGTCCAAAGCCGGTAAAAATTTCATCCAGAATAAGCAAAAGCCCGTATTCGTCAGCTGCCTTGCGCAGTATGCGCAGAACATCAGGGCTATGAAACAGCATGCCGCCAGCGCCCTGCACCAGAGGTTCTGTCAGAATAGCCGTTAGCTCATGGGCATGCTGGGCCAGAAGGCGGAGAAATTCGGCTGTGCTGGCATCATCAACTGGCAGGGGGGCAATGACGTGCTGAGCCAGGACCGTGCCATACAGGTGATGCATCCCTTCTTCCGGGTCGCACACGGCCATGGTGGCCAGAGTGTCTCCATGATAGCCGCCTTTGAAGGCCAGCATTTTTGTGCGTCCGGTCTCCCCTTTGTTCAGACGGTATTGAATGGCCATTTTCATGGCAACCTCAACAGAAACCGAACCAGAATCGGTGAAGAATACGCGCTCCAGATCACCGGGCAGCATGGCACACAGGCGGGCGGCCAAGCGAAGAGCCGGTTCATGCACCGTGCCGCCAAACATAATGTGCGGCATGGTGGCAAGCTGGGCTTCTACAGCTTTTCGAATATGTGGGTGGTTGTAGCCGTGGCAGGCTGTCCACCACGCGGCGACACCATCTATCAGCTCGCGACCGTCAGCCAGTTCAATACGTGTGTCGTGTGTTCGCACGGCCGCCAAAGGAGGCGAGGCCGTTTTCATCTGTGAATATGGGAGCCAGATATGTGGCAGCCCTTTTTCATACCAGTCTGGGGCAGTCTGACGGGACGTCATTAGGCTGGGTGAGGGGGCTGACATTCTGGCTCTTCTCCTGCTTCGGTGATTGACCGGCGACGCGGCCTACGGCACCTACTCTGTTCATGACGCGGTTTGATCATCTTTTCCAGCAGGGGCTGGAGAGATTGGCGGAACAGGGGCGTCTTCGCACGCCACGCTCGTTGAACCCTGTAGGCCATGGCCTGCTGCAACGGGAAGACGGCACTGCTCTGGTTGATTTCTCCTCAAATGACTATCTGGGGTTGCGGCAACACACCCGATTGGTGCAGTGCGCCAATGAATGGGGGCGGCGATATGGTGCAGGCTCTGGTGCCTCGCGCCTGGTAACGGGCACCAATTCTGCCATGCAGACCTTGGAGGCACGGTTGGCCGCGCTGAAGGGGATGGAGGCAGCTTGTATTCTGTCTTCTGGGTGGCAGGCAAACGCAACGCTTGTGCCTGCTTTGGCGCGTCTTTCTGTAGAAGTGACGGGCGAACCGCCGGTGGTGCTGGTTGATAAACTGATTCATGCAAGCCTGTATCATGGATGCGCCGCGGCTGGTGTCAGGCCCGTGCGGTTCAGGCACAATGATGTCCAGCATTTGCGTGCGCTTCTTCAGAAAGAGGCGGACACGCCCGGTCTGAAAATTGTTCTGACAGAAAGCGTGTTCAGCATGGATGGGGACCGTGCGGACATGGTTGCACTTTCAGAACTTTGCCGAGAGCACGACGCTTTTCTCTGTGTGGATGAAGCCCATGCAACGGGTATTTTGGGTAAAAACGGCAAAGGGCTGGCGGATGGGCTGGCCGATCTGGTTATTGGCACATTCAGCAAAGCGTTGGGTAGTATGGGGGCGTTTGTGGCGTCGTCCTCCGCCGTGTGTCGCTGGCTGGTGACAAGCGGTTCGGGGTATATTTATTCTACAGCGCCCTCGCCAATGGTGTTGGGGGCAGTAGAGGCTGCTCTTGACCTTTTGCCCACGGCTGACATGGAAGAGGCCAGACAGCGTGTTGCATTTTTAGCCGAACGGTTCAGGCAGAAAATGCACGCGGCAGGCTTGGATACAGGGCCGTCATCTACCCAGATTGTTCCTGTTGTGGTGGGGGCCGAGCAAACGGCTTTGTATCTCTCCCATCTAGTTGAAAACGCTGGTTTTCTGGCGGTTGCCATTCGTCCTCCCACTGTTCCGCCGGGGGCGTGCCGTTTGCGGGTTGTCATGCATGCCCAGCATACTGTTAAGCAGGTGGACAAGCTGGCAGATGCAGTGTGCACTGCGATTGGTCAGGTAGCCCAATGACGCTCCAACCCGTTTTTGTGCATGGATGGGCGTGTGGTGTGGATGTGTGGCAGCCACTGTCTGCTTTGTTGCCTGCTGATTCCGCCTGCTTTGTCGATTTAGGGTATTTTACTTTTTCTGACACAGTGCCTCTCGGCTCGAAGTGTCTGGAGCAGATTGAGGCTGACCGTCCCATTTTGGGGATTGGCCATTCTCTGGGGTTGATGTGGCTTCTTGCGCAGCGGAAGTGGCCAGAGGGTAGCCGCTTTATTGGCATCAATGCTTTCTCGCGTTTCACGCAAGATGAGGGTTTTGCTCAAGGCGTAGCCCCACGGGTTTTGGCCCGTATGGCAACCGGACTTCAGCGAGCCCCTGAAGATGTGGTGAATAATTTTCGTGAGCGCTGTGGTTTGCAGCCTGTTGAAGGGGCATCACTCCAGATCAGTGCTCTGCAAGATGGTTTGCAGATGCTTATGACCGGTGACGTGCGCTGTTCGGCGCAGGAGCTTACCCAGCATAGGCAGCGTGATTTGCTGGTCCTAGCCGGGGCGGCAGACCCTATTGTCAGTCCGGCCATGACGAGGGCTGCTTTTGCGCCAGAAACACTTATCGTGTGGGAGCAGGGTGGTGGTCATATGTTGCCTTTGACCCATACCCGATTTTGCGCGGATCAGATCCGCCAGTTTATGAACGAGACGTCCTGATATGACGCAGATTACTTCGCGACAAATCCGTGTGCGAGACGCATTTGATCATGCTGTCGATTATGAGGCTGCTGCAACCGTGCAGCGTATTGCCGCGCGACACCTGTTTGAACGTCTTCAGGCTCGGTTGGCGGCGCGTAAACCGGCGCGTATTCTTGAATTAGGATGTGGCACAGGGTTTCTGACGGAAAAGTTGCGTGCAGCGTGGCCGGATGCCGAAATTGTTGCCACAGATATTGCCCCATCCATGCTGGAACGCGCGCGACGCCGTGTTGGTGGAGGCGTCACTTTTAGAGTGATGAATGCTGCTGCCATTGAGGATGAACTTGGGGCGTTTGATGTTGTCTGTGGCAATCTGGTGTTTCAGTGGCTGGAGCAGCCGCAACTAGCGCTTGCGCACTGGGGCGATAGACTGAAAGCCGGTGGCATTGTTGCGTTATCCACCTTGTTGGACGGTACATTTCGGGAGTGGCAGGCAGCGTGTGCGCCCGAAAAATCGGGAAGCGGGCTTTCCCCTTATCCAGAACACTCACAAATAGAGGCGTGGCGACCTGCCTTGTTTAGTGGCGAGTGGAGTGTTGAAAGCTGTGTGCAGACTTTTCCAAATGGCGCACAGTTTCTTCGGCATCTAAAGCAAACGGGAGCCTTTATCCCGCGCCGCGATCATACCCCTATGCCGGTCGGAGCGTTGAAGCGCAGTCTGGCACGCTTTGATGCTGGGGACAGCTTTGTTACGTGGCATCTGGCGTATGGCTGCTTTCAGAAGCCGCCACGCGCAGGGGTATTTGTTACGGGTACGGACACAGGGGTTGGGAAGACTTTTGTTTCTGCGTGTCTGGTTAAGGCATGGAGTGCGCTTTATTGGAAACCGCTTCAAAGCGGACTGGCTGATGAAGCTGGTGATACACCGACAGTTCAAATCCTGACGGGAAGCAGCGAAAGGGACTGTCTGCCACCAGCGGGTGCATTTCAGGCTCCGTTATCACCAGAAGCCGCAGCAGATGCGGAAGGTGTGGTCATTGACCCAGCTGATCTTGAATTGCGCATGCAGCAGCCTGACCGCCCCATGGTAGTGGAGGGGGCAGGTGGTCTGATGGTGCCTGTTACAGAGAAAGTGATGATGAGTGACCTTGCTGTGGAATGGGGGCTGCCCGTGGTGCTGGTCGCGCGAAGCGGTTTGGGCACTTTGAACCATACGCTGCTTAGTCTTGAGGCACTGCGTCGGCGGGGTGTGGCTATTGCCGGCGTTGTATTGAACGGGCCGCTAAATCCTGCAAACCGTCAAACAATCGAGCAAAAAGGGAAGGTGCGTATTCTTGCGGAAATACCGCATCAACCTGACGTGTCAGCAAAAACTGTGGCTGAAATTGCCAAGATGTTGCCCTCATGGGAACTCTTGACTGAAAAGTCTCGGGGAGAGCGGGAGTAGTTTTAAGGCCTGCAGAAGGAGTTCATGTTTGCCCTAAAAAGGTAGGTTGAGACGTTTCAAAACCTGAACACCATAGGGCCTGCATGACACAGGAATATCTGCGTCTAACTCGGAATGTTGTGGGCGTAATGCCGGAATAAGTGGGCAAAGCCCGAATTGTTCCGGCCAGAAATGGCTTACAGGTCTAATCTGACAAGCGTTCAGGCAGCCTTTTGTGGAGGAGATTTCGTTACAGTCAGTGATAACGGCGGATAAGTCCTGCTAGCTTGCCCTGAATTTTCAGGCGTTCTGCCGGAACAATCCGTGTTTCGTAATTTGGGTTGGCTGGTTCCAGAGCAATTGTATTGCCCTTACGGCGCAGACGTTTGAGTGTCACATCATTATCGTCAATTAGCGCGACAATAATCTGGCCATTTTCCACGCTTTCTGTGCGACGGATAACGACATAATCCCCATCCATGATGCCCGCATCAATCATGGAATCACCTGTTACTTCCAACGCATAATAATCGCCGGTGCCAACCAGTGTCATCGGGATATCAAGGAAAGAATCGGTATCTGCCATTGCCTCAATAGGCAAACCCGCAGCGATACGCCCATAAAGCGGCACTTTGAGTGTCTGTGCGGTCGGGCGGGAGAAATCCGCCCGGACGACATTAGACGGTAATGTTTCCGGTGTAGCCTGAGCCATTTCAGGAAGCTGGATGACTTCGAGCGCACGGGCGCGATGATGGTGGCGACGCAGAAAGCCACGTTCTTCAAGGCCGGAAATAAGACGATGGATACCTGACTTGGAGCGGAGCTCCATAGCTTCCTTCATTTCGTCAAACGAAGGGGAGAAGCCGGTCTGCTTAAGGTGCGAATCAATGAAGAGCAGAAGTTTGTGCTGTTTACGTGTCAGCATCAGGGGGCACCTCGGGGCAGGATTAAGCAATTTATTTTGTATTTGTTCTATATAGGTTCTCTTTTTGGGTCAAGGAGTTATTCATCATTGATGGCCGATTTTCAGGTCGTGAAGAGAAAGGTTTAAGCACGTAGTCTTCAGCTTCGGGGCTGCATCCGGCTCCTGTCTGTTTTCGCATCATGCTTTTCGGGTTAAGGCTTTGCACGATCAAAAACCAATTCGCTGCTGATTAGCCGGTTTAGTCGGTTCATGAAGGCTGGTCTGCGGAGAGAAATGATTTTCTGTAACAGCATCTTCTGGGGGCGGCTTTCTGCTTTTGTTGCATTTGCGCTCTCGGCATCGGGTCTTGTTATTCAGGCTGCTTATGCAGAAGAAAATTCCTTTGCTGACAAATTGACGGGCCAGTGGGGCGGGTGGCGAACAACGCTTTTCAATCAGGGGCTTGATCTGGAAATCAATGACCAGAATGAATTCTGGGGTGTGCCGGTGGGTGGAAGTGAACCCACACAGACTTATATCGGTGTGACCACGGCCGAACTTTCTTTTAATTTGAAGAAACTGACCGGTTTAACCTTAGGCACATTCAGTATCAGCGGCGTGGATATCCGAGGAAGGCCGTTCAGCAATAAGCCACTTTATGTATTTAATCAGGTCTCAGGGATTGAGGCGGACGACAACCTCAGGTTGTATGAAGTGTCATATGATCAAAAATTTTATCATGATCGATTGGATGTTCGGGTAGGAAAGCTGGATCTTAGCCGTGATTTTATGGGGAGCGAGACGGCGCAGAACTTTCTGAATGCATCATTTTCCTGGCCAATGCTGCCAGATAATAACCTTTATGATCAAGGGCCTGCGTCGCCTTTGGCCACGCCAGCAATAAGAGTGAAATACCAGCCAAGCACCAGATGGTCAGTTTTGGCAGCAGTGGGGGATGATAACCCGATAGGGGCCGGTTTCATCAATGAAGGTGATCCATGGAACCAGAATCAAGACCCAAGCGGCACACGGTTCCATTTTGGGACAGGGGCATTGATGTTTCTGGAAGCCCAGTACCGCAGGGACGACGTTGCTTACCCCGGCACGTTTAAGGTGGGAGGCTTTGGTGATACCGGGCGCTTCCCTGATCAGGCGTCGCTTGAAATGCGCCACAAGGGAAACTGGGCGCTGTATGGCATAGCAGATCAGATGCTCGCGAAGTTTTCTGACACGCAAAACCTGACGGTTTTTGTCCGCGCTACAGGCACAGGGTTGGCTGACCGTAATCAGATTGTATATGCGGTTGACGCTGGCATTGTGCTGAATGCCCCCTTTCGTCGCGCAAATGATTCGGTGGGGTTAGGTTTTGGTGTCGGTGCGCCCAGTGGCGTTCTGGCGCGTTCGGAACGGCGCTCGCATGAGATTCCCCAAGGAAACGAATATCACCTTGAACTGACATATCAGTGGCAGGCTTGTCGTTGGCTGCTGATACAGCCCGATATTCAGGGTGTTTTGTCACCCAGTGGGGGCGTGGTGGATGATGATGGGCACCGTGTGCATGACGAAGCGATTTTCGGCATGCACTCAAGCGTGTCTTTTTAGTGTTTGATTATAAAGTATTTTAGGGGAGACGCATAATGCTGCACACCGCGCCCGCTTGAACGGCTGGTGCATGAGGCGCGCGAATAAGCAGCGCATTGCTTTTGGCCAGAATATTCAACTGGGCCGAATCTTGAGACGCAAACGGTGTGGCAAGTGGAAGCCGACCATCGGGTTGCGGCGTTAGTGTGCACCGTAAAAAATCCTGCCTTTGGTCATTCTGTTTCAGGTCAGTCCCCAGAATGGCTGTTTCAGTTTCTAGTTTTTCATTCACCTTCTGGCCCATCAGGGTGCGGATGGCTGCCTGAACAAACACGAGCGAACACACCATGGCAGCCACAGGGTTGCCGGGCAGGCCGATCATAGGGGTTTTGCCCAGTTGGCCTGACATAAGTGGTCGGCCCGGACGCATGGCAATTTTCCAGAAATCGAGTTCAAGTCCATGCGGCTTGAATGCGTCGCGCACCAAATCATAAGTGCCCACGCTGGCTCCGCCAATGGTGACCAGTAGATCAAGGTGGCTGGCGTGTTCTATGGCAGCAGAAAGAGACTCACCGTTATCACGTGCCACAGGAAGCAGGATGGCGTCCGCGCCCAGTGAATTAAGATAAGCCGTGACCATAAAGGCACCGGAGTTGACGATGGAATCGGGTTGCGCAGGGTCACCGGGTAAAATGATTTCATCTCCAGTGGCCAGAATGCCCACACGTGGACGGCGAGCGACACTCAACCATACATGGCCAGCGACTGCGGCCAGCCCGATATCACGGGCCGTCAGCACGTGACCGGCGGGAAGCACTGTTTCTCCCCGCTGAAAATCCTGTCCCTCTTTGCGAATGAATTGACCCTGTTGGCCATCTGCCAGCAGCGTGACGGTGTTTCCATCGCGTTGCATGTTTTCCTGAATTAGCACGGTATCAGCCCCGGTAGGGATCTGGCTGCCGGTAAATAACCGGATACAGTGGCCTTTTGTGACGGTCAGGCTGGAGGGATGTCCGGCAGGGGCTTCCCCGATAATGGTGAGCGTCGCACCCTTTTGTGCGTCTTCAGCGCAGACGGCGTATCCATCCATTGAGGATACGGAAACGGGAGGATTTGAAAGGCGCGCGAGAAGCGGAGACGCAAGAACCCGACCACAGGCAGAGGCGATTGAAACCGTTTCCTGACCACAGGGGGCAAGTTTTTCAAGGATTCGGGCACGCGCAACTGCCACATCCAGCATGTTTTTTTACTCCTTTTGGCAATTCCCACGCCAGAATGATGCAAGAATGCTTGACCTTTGGCTCTTGTATGCGCATTTTGCGCTCACTTGAACACCACCCGGGCCTTTTGCCCGGACTCATGATGCTCTGCTGAGGAAGCCATGGCCAAGACCAATGTTATCAAGATCCGTCTCGTTTCCACGGCGGACACTGGTTATTTCTACGTCACGAAGAAGAACGCTCGTGCGCATACCGGTAAAATGGAACTGAAGAAGTACGATCCCGTTGCGCGCAAGCACGTTGTGTTCCGCGAAGCGAAGATCAAATAATCATCTGCATTGTTGTGGATGATACAAATGCGGCACCCTCGGGTGCCGTTTTTTGTTGGTAAGCTTTGTTGATGTGATCATGGCCGCCAGCCATGACGGGGCTTTCTTACGCAAGAGAAAACCCCAGTGGACAGGCGCAGCTACGCTGCCAACATCACGCCTGAACGCGCCTTTCTAGGATATCGGGCAACAGCTGCCAGAGAGTGTGGTGCTCGGTGAATCTTCCGCTTTAGTAAAGCGGGTCGCGCCGATCATACGGTACGACGATATCATTCTTGTCTGCCAGATTGAGCATGGCGCGGGCGCGCTCATCCAGCGTGTCTTTGTCGAGTGATTGTTCGTGGAGTCCATTAACGCGACGACGCCATGCGGCCTGTTCAGCTAAAGAATCCTGCTGGGCCTGTTTGGCCTGATCAAGCAGAACAAGCTGCTGCTTGTAGGCTTTCATGCCATGGTCGCCCTGTGTGGCGTTCCAGCCGAAATACCCGGCAATGCCAAGAAAAACCAAAGGGGGAACAACAGCCCGCACTGTACGTCTGATGATACGACCTATCTGCACGCTGTTCCTGTCCTTTTCTGATCTGTCACATCAGGTTGCCACGCCTCTATGTCTAAACCATGAACTGCTTGTCAGAAAAGCAAAAGCCTATGGGTAAGAGACAAAAAAAGCCGCATGGATGTCCATGCGGCTTCTGGCGGTCTGGTGTCAGACCATTTTGACGTATGAAAAATCAGACTTTCAGAATGCTGCGGCCGGCATACTGGGCAGCCGTGGCCAGTTCCTGCTCGATCCGAATAAGCTGATTGTATTTTGCCGTCCGGTCAGAGCGTGAGAGCGAGCCTGTTTTGATCTGGCCGCAGTTCGTGGCGACTGACAGATCAGCAATGGTCGAATCTTCCGTCTCGCCAGAGCGGTGGCTCATGACGGCGGTGTAGCCAGCCTTATGAGCCATCTCGATAGCCTTAAGCGTTTCAGTCAGCGTGCCAATCTGGTTCACTTTTACAAGCAAGGAATTACCAACGCCTGCCTGAATGCCACGACGCAGACGCTCCGGGTTGGTCACGAACAGATCATCCCCAACCAGCTGAATTTTGCGGCCGAGTGTTTCAGTCAGCAGGCTCCAGCCTTCCCAGTCATCTTCAGCCAGACCATCTTCAATGGAAACAATGGGGTAACGCTTGGTCAGGTCTTCCAAATAGCTGACCATGCCAGCGGCATCGAAAACCTTGCCTTCACCCTTCAGGTTATATTTGCCGTCGCGGTAAAACTCGCTGGATGCGCAATCAAGCGCGAACGTGACATCTTCACCCAGACGATACCCAGCCGATTCGACAGCACGGGAGATAAAGCCCAGTGCATCATCAGCGGATTTCAGGGCAGGAGCGAATCCACCTTCGTCACCTACGTTGGTGTTATGGCCTGCTGCCTGAAGTGCCTTTTTCAGGTGAGCAAAAATTTCTGCTCCCCAGCGAATGGCGTCTGACACAGTTGGCGCACCAACCGGCTGGATCATGAATTCCTGAATATCGATCGGGTTATCAGCGTGTTCGCCACCGTTCACGATATTCATCATGGGAACAGGCAGGGTGTGGGCAAAAACACCGCCAACATAGCGGTAGAGCGGAACCTGAAGTTCAGCCGCTGTTGCTTTCGCAACTGCCAGAGAAACCCCCAGAATCGCGTTGGCCCCCATGCGGCTTTTGTTTGGCGTGCCGTCCAGATCAATCATCGCGTTATCAATGTCGATCTGATCCGAGGATTCGGCACCCTGCAGGGTAGGGAGAATTTCATTTTCAATATTCTCGACCGCCTGCAGAACCCCTTTGCCGTTATAGCGTTTGGGGTCTTTGTCACGCAGTTCCACTGCCTCATGCGCGCCTGTGGACGCACCGGACGGAACGGCTGCCCGGCCTTTTGCGCCAGAAGCCAGCTCTACATCCACTTCAACCGTTGGGTTGCCGCGGCTGTCGAGGATTTCGCGCGCAATGATATCGACAATGGCACTCATACTTTTTTCATTCCCGTTTCTGGTGCCGGACGCTGATCCGGCAGCGGTGTGTCTTGTTCTTGTTTTCGAGCGTAACGAAACACGGAAGCCGATGTTCCCGTGCGGTTGCTAGTGGCAGCCTGTTGGGCTTTTCTGTCAACCAATCTATTGCAGGAAAGCGTGCAGAGGAGGCACACCGAACGCTCATGAAAAGACTTCCGTTTGTGGCCGTCGTGCTGACAATGGCCGGATTACTGCCCTTTCTGTTTGGTGCGTGCTGCATTGTTTTCTTCAGTTCAGGTGTGCCGGTGCCCAATCTGCTGATGGGCTTTGTATTCTACGGTGCGGTGTGCCTGACGTTCTGGGGGGCAGTACAGTGGGGGCTGGCGCTTGATCCGTCGCCCTCCATCATCACGGCAGGGGCAGATCGGGTTGATACCATGCGCTTGGTGTTGGGAATTTTCCCCGCGCTTGCAGGGTGGGTGGCCGCCTATCTGGCGTTTGCATGGCAGCCTGTTGCGGGCGTGGCGGCTCTGGCCGTGGCCATGCCAGTGCTGGCTTTGGTTGAACGCGAAGGCTGGCGGCGGGGGGCCTTGCCCACCGGTTATATGGGCCTGCGCTGGATTGCGACGGCTGTGATGGAGTGCAGCCTGATTATTGTGCTGGTGGCCCGCGCGTTCTGACGGGGTAGTGAATGCGCCGGGGTGGCGTATAACCTGTACGCGTTATAACAAGCCAGATTGAGTTTGAGATGCCCGATAGCGACCGCAAGGCAGGGTGTGAAAGGGGCAATGCACCATGAGCAATAAGCCGCACATACTGGTAAAAGGGGCTGGCGTTGCTGGCATGACGGCAGCCGTCACGCTGGCAGAACGTGGCGGGGTGGTCACGCTGTATGACCCCGGTGGCCGTGTAGGGGCAGGAGCGTCCTGGATGGCGGGCGGAATGTTGGCCCCGTGGTGTGAAGCCGAATCAGCCCCGCCGGAAGTGACGGAGCAATCGATTGAGTCGGTGGACTGGTGGGCCGCCCATGTGCCGGATGTCACGCGGGCAGGCAGCCTTGTGCTTGCCCCCGCACGTGACGTGGGCGAGGTTGCACGGTTTGGCCGCCGCACATCCCATTTTGAAACCATTGATGGTGCTGAAATTGCGCGTCTGGAACCAGACCTGGCTGGACGGTTTCATAAAGGTCTTTTTTTTGCTGATGAAGGGCATGTTGACCCCCGCAAGGCACTGGTCGCGTTGCTGGCCCGCTTGGAAGCCCTAGGGGGAAAAGCCGTATTTTCTGCCGCGAATGGACCTGAGGAAGCTGGCTTTGACTGGGTGGTTGATTGCACAGGGCTGAACGTCAGACAGGATTTACCAACCCTGCGCGGCGTACGCGGTGAAATGCTGCTACTCCGCTGCCCGGATGTAGAGCTTCATCGTCCTGTCAGAATGCTGCACCCGCGTATTCCCATTTATATTGTGCCACGGGCGGACCATGTGTTCATGGTGGGTGCAACCATGATTGAGAGTGAAAATGCGGGCGGCATGACGGTGCGGTCCATGACGGAACTGCTGAATGCAGCGTGGACGCTGCATCCGGGTTTTGCCGAAGCCGAAATTCTGGAAATGGGAACCGGCTTGCGTCCGTCTTATCCGGATAACATGCCCCGTGTGGTGCAGGATGGCAGGCGCGTATTTGTTAACGGCATGTATCGGCATGGTTTTCTGCTTTCGCCAGCGCGGGCGCGTGAAGCGGCGGATATTATCTTCGGGCAGGCCGCCTAAAAGGTTGCGCACCGACCATGCTGTGCTTACGTGCCGGGGATGAGAAGGGGAGAATACCCGTATGAAGATCATGGTGAATGATGAGGTTCATGAGGTTTCAGCCAGAACGCTGGCCGCGCTGATTGATGAACTCGGCTATAGCGGCGCACGGATTGCCACAGCCATGAACGGTGATTTTGTTCCTGTACCAATGCGAGAAAAAACCGATCTGCGCGATGGCGCAAAAGTGGAAATTGTTGCCCCGATGCAGGGAGGCTGAAGCATGACAGCCTTATTTTACGGTGTTGAACTCTCATCCCCTTTGATGCTGGGCACGGCGCAGTACCCCTCGCCCGATATTTTGCGCGATGCGGTGCTGGCTGCCGAACCGGGTGTGGTGACGGTATCGCTGCGTCGCGAATCTGCGGGGGAACGGGCAGGGCAGGCATTCTGGACCCTGATTCGCGATTTAGGTGTGCCAGTGCTGCCAAATACCGCCGGGTGCCATACAGTGAAGGAAGCTGTGACCACGGCCCATATGGCGCGTGAAGTGTTCGGTACTGATTGGGTGAAGCTGGAAGTTATCGGCGAACTGGATACCCTTCAGCCAGACGTATTCGGGCTGGTCGAGGCCGCTCGTATTCTGACAGAAGACGGGTTCAAGGTGTTTCCCTATACCACGGAAGATCTGGTGGTGGCTGAGCGTCTGCTGGCTGCTGGCTGCGAAGTGCTGATGCCGTGGGGCGCGCCGATTGGGTCGGGTAAAGGGTTAAATAACGTGTTTGGCCTGCGTGCCCTCCGCGCCCATTTCCCGGATGTGCCGTTGGTGGTGGATGCGGGTATCGGGGTGCCGTCCCACGCAGCGCAGGCGCTTGAACTTGGCTATGATGCTGTTCTGATTAACACCGCAGTTGCCAAGGCGGGTGACCCGGCCGTTATGGCGCGAGCCTTCCGGTTGGCGGTTGAGGCTGGTTTTCTGGCCCGAAAAGCTGACCCGATGGAGGAGCGTGACATGGCGGCTCCCTCTACCCCTGTTGTTGGAAAGGCCATGTTGGCATGAGCGCACTCCCCCAGAAAATTTACCCGGTTGTGGATACGGCAGAATGGGTCAACCGTCTGGGTGCGGCCGGTGCACGGTTTATTCAGTTGCGCGTCAAGGATTACGCGCCAGATAAGTTGCTGGCTGAAATCAGACAGGGACACCAGTACGCTAAGCAGCATGGCGTGTGTCTGGTTTTGAATGACTACTGGCAGATCGCGCTGGATGAAGGAATTGATTACCTGCATCTGGGGCAGGAAGATCTGGATACAGCAGATCTGGCCGCTATTCGGAAGGCTGGTATCAGATTGGGTCTAAGCACCCATAGTCACGAAGAACTTGACCGTGCGTTGGCCTGCAACCCTGACTATGTGGCGCTGGGCCCCATCTGGCCAACGCGCCTGAAAAAAATGGCATTTGGGCCGCAGGGCGTGGAAAAGCTGACAGAATGGAAAAAGCTGATTGGGGATCTGCCGTTGGTGGCAATCGGTGGTATCAGCTTTGACCGACTGCGGGCCTGTCTGGATGCTGGCGCAGATAGTGTCGCGGCTGTTTCAGACTTCACACAACATGCTGACCCTGAAGGGCAAGTCAAACGGTGGCTGGCGGAAGCTGACGCGGCCTGACACAGCCTTAGCCGCCCGCAAAAATACGGGCGGCATCGGTTTTGTTGAATAAAGCCAGCAAGGTCTGCGCGGCAGGCGGTAAAGGCTGATTTTGATCAGGTGCGGTATCGGGCAGGATGTGCTCTGCTTCCTCGTGCGCAGCATCTAACAGCATATCTACCAATATTTCTGACGCCATGCGGTAATCGGGCAGGCCAGATTGTCGGCGGCCTGTGACATCTCCCCCACCACGCAGGCGGAAATCTTCATCAGCAATCAGAAAGCCGTCTTCTGTTTCCCGCAGACAGGTCAGACGGCGGCGGGCTGTGTGCCCTAGCCCGTCATCATGCAGCATCAGGCAGTAGGAGGCAGCAGCCCCCCGCCCAACGCGGCCACGTAACTGATGAAGCTGCGCCAGCCCGAATCGTTCAGCATGTTCAATCACCATGATGGTTGCGGTGGGGACATCAACACCGACCTCAATGACCGTGGTGGCCACCAGCATACGTGTCTGGCCTTGGGCAAAGGCGCTTAGTGCTTCCTCACGCACTGCGGCGTCCTGTCGGCCATGGGCCAGCCCGGCTATCGGGCCAAATCGTTCTGTCAGTTCAGCATGGCGGGCTTCTGCTGCGGCAATATCCAAAGCCTCACTTTCAGAAACGAGCGGGCACACCCAGAAAATCTGCGCCCCTTTGGCCAGAGCCCGGTCAAGACCAGCCAGAACCTCATCCATCGTGCCGATGCTATGCAGGGACGTCCGCACAGGTTGCCTGCCAGCGGGTTTTCCCTCCAGCTTGCTGATCTGCATATCGCCAAAACGGGTCAGCAATAACGTGCGGGGAATGGGGGTGGCCGTCATGACCAGCATGTCGGCGCTGTGCCCTTTTTCTACCAATGCAAGGCGTTGCTCGACCCCGAAGCGGTGCTGCTCATCAATGACTGCCAGCCCCAAATCTGCAAACTGCACGGTTTCCTGCACCAGTGCATGGGTGCCGACCACAAGCGGGGCTGTGCCATCGGCAATGGCCTGAAGCACCTGTTTGCGGGCTTTGCCTTTGACCGAACTTGAAAGATACACCACCGGCACGGGGGAGAGGCGTTCAAACGTCGTAGCGTGCTGGCGCGCCAGAATTTCGGTCGGGGCCATGATGGCGGCCTGCGTCCCGGCTTCAACCGCACGCAACATGGACAGTAGGGCGACCAGCGTTTTTCCTGCGCCGACATCTCCTTGTAACAGGCGGCTCATCCGATACGGGGCGGCCATATCAGCTTCAATTTCAAACAGGGCTTTTTTCTGCCCTGTGGTGGGGCTGTGCCCAAACCGGGCGAGTGCCTGACGTTGCAGGTGCCCGTCTCCGGTCAGAGATCGACCCGGCCTGCTGCGGGATGCCCTTTGTGCAATACGGGTGGCAAGCTGGTCTGCAAGAAGTTCATCAAACGCCAGACGCGCCTGTGCGCGGGTTTGTTCGGCCCGCCAGTCTTCTCCTGTGTCACTGCCTGGTATGCGGTCGGGAAACTGCATCCATGTCAGGGCGGTGAGAAAACCCGGCCAGCGGCGACGCTTCAAGGTGGCAGCAGCATGCCATTCAGGCAGCGACGCGGGGAGGCGTTCCAGTGCTGCGGTCATGGCCTGCCGGACTTGTCCGGTAAACAGACCCGCTGTCAGGGGCCAGACCGGGTCTAATTTTGGAATACGGTCAGCGGAACGGGCGGGAAGCAGATAATCGGGACTGGTGATGGTTAGTCGGTCATGAAACCGCTCGACCTTGCCAGAAGCGACTATGGATTCGCCCACCACAACCTGTTTGGCCTGCCATGGCGAGAAGAAGGCCAGTTCAATGCGACCGGTCTCATCTTCTATTGTCACGCGCCACGGTTGGCGGGTGCGGGGTGCCGGTGCGCGGATATCAAGGACTACACCCGTTACCGTAGCTATTGTATCGGGGCTGAGTTGCGCCAGAAGCGGGCGGGCGCGTCGGTCAGTCACGCTTTCAGGCAGGCAGAACAGCAGGTCAAGCACGCGGGAACCCCCGGCAATGCGGCTGAGTAGCTTTGCACGGGCCACGCTGACACCGGGCAGGCTATCAAGCGGAGCCAGAACGGAAGCAAGGGCTGAAAGATCAGCTTGCCCCGTAACCTGAGAGGATGTGATGGAGAAGGGACTGGACACCGGAGATGCAGAAGCCTCTGTTTGACGGCTGACAGACAGGAACGCCAAGGCTATAGGACAGCTACGCCATGCAAGACAATTTTAGTGCCCCCACCGCCGATACTTCAGAAGAAGATCCGCTTGCCGCCCGTCGCCGCAGGCTGGTGTTCCGTGCCAACCATCGTGGCACGTTTGAGACCGATATTCTGATTGGTGGGTTTGTCGAAGCCAATGTAGGCACCATGACAGCCGCCGAGCTGGACGACATGGATGCCATTATGCAGATGCCAGACCCGGAACTGACAGACTGGCTGTTTGGCCGCCTGCCATTGCCCGAGGAAAAAGCAACCCCCATGTTACGCCGCATGGTTGAAGCCTGCCGCGCAAAAGGAGCCGGGAAAACGGAATGACGGGAGACACGTGTGTTGAGGGGCGCATAGCGCCAGTCTGGGGCGTTGCAGATGGGTATGATGCCTTTCTGCTGGCACGCCGTGCCCGTGAACATAACGGGCCAGTTGTGCACATTGCCCGTGATGATGCCTCAACCGCGCGGCTGGCAGATTTGCTGGCCTATGTTGCGGCAGATGTGGAGACACTTCGCTTCCCCGCGTGGGATTGCCTGCCGTATGACCGTGTTTCCCCTAATCCGGCCATTGTGGCGGAACGTGTTGCCACGCTGACGCGCCTGCTTGAACCCAGCAATGGCAAACCCCGGCTTGTGCTGACAACTGTTGCTGCCGTTGTGCAGCGTGTCTCCCCACGCAAGACATTTGAGGGGCAATCCCTGACGATCCGTCAGGGCGAAAGTCTGGATCAGGCTTTTCTGATCGAACTGCTGGTGGCGAACGGTTACACCCGCACGGATACGGTTATGGAAGCTGGTGAGTTCGCCAGCAGGGGCGGCATATTCGATCTGTACCCCGCCGGTGCTGCTGAGCCGGTTCGGCTTGATCTGTTTGGGGACGAAGTTGAAAACATCCGGGCGTTTGACCCGGGCTCCCAACGGTCAACGGATAAACTGACAGAACTGACCTTGCGTCCTGTGTCTGAGTTTTCGCTCGACCCGGAGAGTATTTCGCGCTTCCGCTCTGGGTGGCGTGACGTGTTTGGGCCTGCTGCGGCGAGTGATCCGCTCTACGAGCATGTCAGCGATGGACGGCGGTATCCGGGGTTGGAGCACTGGCTACCCTTGTTCCATACCCAGATGGAAACACTGTTCGACTATATGCCCAAGGCCTCAGTCTCGCTTGATTATCAGGCGGAGGAGGTTCTGAAGACCCGGCTTGAAATGATCGAGGATCATTATCAGGCCCGCCGTCAGCCACCGCGTGAAGGCGAGACCCCTTATCGCGCTCTGCCGCCGCATTTGTTGTATCTGGATGCCAAGGGATGGGATGCTATCCTTGCACGTCTACCGGTGGTGGCGTTTAGCCCATATGCAAAGCCGGACGGGGCTAGCGGGATGGATGTGGGTGGCCGTCCGGGCAAGATGTTTGCCAAAATTGTACCCAATGCCCAGCGTGAGCAGGTGTTCACCCTGCTGGGTGAACAGGTGCGGGACTGGGGGCAGGTTAATCGGCGTGCATACGTTACCGCGTGGAGCAAGGGGTCGCGTGAGCGTATTGGAACCTTGTTGCGTGAAAACGGCGTTGCGACCCAAAGCTATGATAGTTGGGAGCAGGCTAAAAAAGCCAAACCCGGCTCGGTGGGGCTTCTGACACTTGGCCTTGAACGTGGCTTTGTGGCTGAAGATATGGCGTTTGTGTCCGAGCAGGATCTGCTGGGTGAACGCATTGGCCGCCCCCCGCGTCGTCGCCGCCGTGCGGATGAACTGATTGCCGAAGCCGGGGAAATAACGGCGGGTGATCTGGTGGTGCATCAGGATTACGGTATTGGCCGCTACGATGGGCTGGAAACAGTCAGCGTTGGGGTGGCCCCGCATGATTGTTTGCGGCTGCTGTATGACGGGAATGAAAAGCTGTATCTGCCCGTCGAAAATATCGAGCTTCTAAGCCGTTTCGGCTCTGATCAGGCCGGTGTGCCGCTGGATAAGTTGGGCGGCGTTGCGTGGCAGGGCCGCAAGGCGCGGATGAAGCAGCGCATCCGTGATATGGCTTCCGAACTGATCAGGACAGCAGCGGCGCGCGCCTTGAAAGAGGCTCCAGTTCTGGCCCCGGCGGAGGGGCTGTGGGACGAATTCTGTGCCCGCTTCCCGTTTGTGGAAACCGATGATCAGGCTCGTGCGATTGCCGATGTGCTGGAGGATATGGGGTCTGGCCGTCCGATGGATCGATTGGTCTGCGGGGATGTCGGGTTTGGTAAAACCGAAGTCGCGCTGCGTGCTGCGTTTGTCGCGGCAATGTCGGGTGGGCAGGTAGCGGTGGTGGTGCCAACAACATTGTTGGCACGTCAGCATTACCGCACGTTTGCCGCACGGTTTGAGGGCTTTCCTATAAAAGTTGCCCAGCTTTCCCGCATGGTAACGGCCAAGGACGCCACGGCCGTGCGCAAGGGGATGGAAGACGGTTCGATCAACGTTGTGATCGGAACCCATGCACTACTGGCGAAAACAGTGAAGTTTGCCGCGCTGGAATTGCTGATTATTGATGAAGAACAGCATTTTGGCGTGAAGCATAAGGAAAAGCTGAAAGCACTGCGTGAAGACGTGCATGTGCTGACCCTTTCGGCCACCCCGCTGCCCCGAACCCTGCAGCTTTCCCTGTCCGGGGTGCGGGAAATGAGCCTGATTGCCACTCCGCCCACAGACAGGCTGGCCGTTCGCACGTTCATCATGCCATTTGATAGCGTGGTGATTCGTGAGGCTATTCAGCGTGAGCGCTTCCGTGGGGGGCAGATTTTCTGCGTGGCACCCCGCATTGAAGACCTTGATCGTCTGGCAGAGCGTTTGGCCGCCATTGTGCCGGATGCCAAACTGGTGCAGGCACATGGCAGGCTGACACCGACTGAACTTGAACGTGTCATGACGGAGTTTTCGGACGGCAAATATGACATCTTGCTGTCCACCAATATTGTGGAAAGCGGTCTGGATATGCCAGCCGTAAACACCCTGATTATCCATCGGGCCGATATGTTTGGCCTGGGGCAGTTATATCAGCTGCGTGGGCGTGTGGGGCGTGGCAAACAGCGTGGCTACGCTTATCTGACATGGCCGCAAACGCATGTTCTGTCGGCATCAGCCCAGAAGCGGCTTGAGGTCATGCAGACGCTCGACACATTGGGTGCAGGCTTTACGCTTGCGTCTCATGATCTGGATTTGCGTGGTGCGGGTAATCTGCTGGGTGACCAGCAGTCGGGCCATGTGCGTGAAGTCGGGATTGAGCTGTATCAGCAGATGCTGGAAGACGCTGTGGCTGATCTGCGTGCCGATGCCAGCCGCAGACGTGCGGAAGACAGGGACTGGACGCCCAACATTATTGTCGGGTTGCCAGTGCTTATTCCGGTTGATTATGTGCCAGACCTGCCAGTCAGGTTAGGCCTTTATCGGCGCATCAGCGGTTTGGCATCAGATGCTGAACTGGAAGCAATGGAAGCTGAACTGGTGGACCGCTTCGGTGCTGTGCCGCCAGAGGTCAAAAACCTTCTGGATATTGTTGATCTTAAAAGATTATGCCGCGCATCGGGTATTGAGCGTCTGGAGGCTGGGCCGAAGGGCATGGTGCTTCAGTTCCGGCATAACGCGTTCCGTAACCCTGCCGGGTTGGTGCAATGGATGGGGCGCTGGAAAGATGGTGTGGTACGGCTACGCACAGACCATAAACTTGCGGTTGTGCGTGAATTGACCAATGTGCAGCGGATTGATCTGGCCCGACGCGTCCTGCGTGATCTGGCGAAGTTGGCGCAGAAATTACCGGCAGAAGCTGCATAGGCTACGAGCAGATTCGGCTGAAAGCCGTTCAATAGTTCAAGAAAAAGGGCTGCTTTCTTCGAAAGAGAGCAGCCCTTTTTAATTATTTAAGCGGGAGCGGGAAGCCATTGACCGTCAATACACCGCCCTGCCAGCTTGTGTTCCAGACATTTGCGCTACCCTGCGCATGACTGACAAGCCGGGCAAGCACCAGCCCAGCGGCCAGTTTCATTTGTTTGGCGGCTCGGGCTTTTTCAATCAGGGATTCCAGTTCCGTGATTTCAAGGTGACCAGAGGCTGACGTCGCGTTCACATTCCCGGTCAGCGTTGCCGTGCCGTTTCCTTTCAGATGTACGGAGTCACGTTCAGCATCAAAATTGGAAATGGTAACGTGCACTGCCGGGGCCTGCTCCGCTTTGCCACCAATGGCAGCCATCAGGGCCGGAAGTTCGGACGACGGCAATGAAAAGGCTGCATGGGCAGCAGAAGGCAGAAGGTCCTGATTGGCGACGTTTCGGAATGAGAGCCCGGTTAGCGCAAGGGTTGCCGCACTGGTGTGTGCACTGCTGCTACCTTCCAGCTTAAGGTGCGCACTACCAATGCCGACATGCGCAGTGCCGCGGGCAATGGTGGCACCCGACCAGATTAAATCATAAGCGCCACCGGCTTTCAGGCCTTTGGCAACGGCTTCCCCTTGTGTCTGAAGCCAGTCTGAACATGCTGCGTTGTGGTGGCCAGTCATGGCGGAGACAAGCAGAAGGGACGCAGCATCCGCCTGATTTTGCACACTGGTCTCATCACCACTGGGTGCGACGTAATGCATCTGCTTGACCGTAAGCATTGTGCCGCCATCGGGTGTGCGTACGGTCGTGCTGTCATAGGACACATCGTGCCCTGAAGACTGCGTGCCGCCATGGGTGATGACGGCACAACTGGCAGGCGGAGCCGCCTGTGCCTGTCCGGCAAAGAGGACAGAAATGCAGGAGACGCCAATGCTCACGAGCGTGAGAGAGGCCAGGGGAGGAATGGTGTGTGCTTTCATTTGTGCGTAAAGGTGGCGTAAGCAGACGGCTTACGCAATCTGGATGTGAAAAATAGTGCGGTTTTGTCAGTTTAGGCCCGCACAGAAGGCAGGAAAGACTTTCGCAGCATGTTTGGACTGGACCCGTTTCTTCTCAGCCTGATTGGCACCGTGCTGCTGGCGACTTTTTTCCCCTGCCATGGCGATGCTGTACCGGTTTTTCGGTGGCTGGCCATTGTCGTCATTGCCATGATGTTTTTTTTGCAAGGTGCCCGTCTTTCACGCAAAGCCGTGGTTGATGGTCTGACTGCCTGGCGTCTGCATTTGATGATTCTGTGCAGCACGTTTGTGTTGTTTCCGCTACTGGGGCTGGCGCTTCACGCTGTTATGCCGGGACTGTTGCAGAACGAGGTGTGGCTGGGCGTGCTGTTTCTGTGCTGTCTGCCATCGACCGTGCAATCATCGATTGCGTTTACCTCCATTGGTGGCGGGAATGTGCCTGCTGCCGTTTGTGCGGCTACCGCTTCAAACGTGTTCGGTATTTTCATCACACCGTTTCTGGTGGGGCTGGTGCTGGCACGCCATGGCGCGCAATCAGGCGGCGTGATGGAGATTGTCTTTCAACTTCTGTTGCCGTTTGTGCTGGGCCAGATTTTGCAACCCTGGATTGGTGACTGGGCACATCGCAATAAAAAGCTGCTGTCCATGACGGATCGCGGGTCTATCCTGATTGTGGTGTACACCGCGTTTAGTGATGCCGTGATGCAGGGGCTGTGGCACCGCCTTCCAGTCAGTCAGCTTGGTCTGATTGCGGTTGTCGATTTTCTGCTGCTGGTATGTGTGCTGGTTATTACTGCATTTGGAAGCCGTCTGAGCGGGATGCCGCTGCGGGATGAAATTGCGGTTGTGTTCTGCGGGTCAAAAAAGACGTTGGCATCGGGCGTGCCAATGGCGAATGTTCTGTTCCCTGCGGCGTCAGTCGGGCTGATTGTCCTGCCGCTGATGATCTATCACCAGATTCAATTGTTTGTCTGTGCAGTTCTGGCGCGTAAATTTGCAGCCATGACCAAGGCGAAAGAGGCCGAACAAGGCGCCCAGCCATCACCAATGGTGGAAGGCTGAGACATGCCCGGGCTTGATCCTGATAACTGGGAAGAACTGCGCCAGCTTGGCCATACGATGCTGGATGAGATGTTTGATAATATTCAGAACGTTGCATCAGGGCCAGTATGGCAGCCTATGCCAGAGTCTGTGAGACAAGGCTTCAAGGAAGAAGTAATCCCTAAACAGGGCGTAGCACTTCCCCAGCTTTATCAGCAATTTACGCAAACTGTATTGCCTTATGGAGTGGGCAATCGGCATCCACGCTTTATGGGGTGGGTGCATGGCGGTGGCACGGTTCAGGGCATGTTGGCTGAGATGCTGGCGGCAGGATTGAACGCCAACCTGGGTGGTAGAAACCATGCGCCGGTTGAAGTGGAGCGCATGGTTATTCGCTGGACAGCAACGCTGCTGGGTTTCCCTGAAACGGCAACGGGTGTTCTGGTAACAGGGTCATCCATGGCGAATTTTATCGCCATTATTACCGCTAGCCGGGCTGCCCCAGACGGTGTGCAGATGCGTGCAAATGGACTGAATGGGCGCAAGCTGGTGGGGTATGCCGCGCAAACAGCTCACGGCTGCATTGCCCGCGCGTTTGATATGGCGGGGCTGGGTACAGATGCTTTGCGCCGTGTGCCGATTAATGCTGCATTTCAAATGGATATGACGGCCCTTCGTGCGATGATTATGCAGGACAGAGCCGCAGGGTATGAGCCGTTTCTGGTTGTGGGCACCGCAGGGACAGTCGATACCGGATCGATTGATCCGCTTTCTGATCTGGCGATTTTTGCGCGACAGGAAGGACTATGGTTTCACGTTGATGGTGCATTTGGCGCATTGGCGCGCCTATCTCCTTACTATCAATCCGCATTGGACGGTATGGAGCAGGCCGACAGCATTGCTCTCGATTTTCATAAATGGGCGCAAACCCCTTATGATGCAGGCTGTGTTCTGGTCCGGGAGGAAGGAAAGCAGGCTGCGGCCTTCGCGCAGACTTTGGCGTATCTGTCGCGTGAGGACCGAGGACTGGCAGCAGGCGCACCGTGGTTTTGTGATTTGGGACCAGATTTATCGCGTGGCTTTCGGGCTTTGAAAGTGTGGTTCACGCTGGCTGGGTTTGGCACGGAAGGGTTGGGGCAGGTTGTCACCAACAGTTGCAACGTTGCCCGTTATCTGGCCGATCAAGTGGATACATTGCCCTATCTGGAGCGGCTGGCCCCTGTGGCTTTGAACATTGTCTGTTTTCGCGTTGTTGTGGAAGACGAAAATCTGGACACGCTGAACACAGAACTTGTGAAGGACCTACAGGAAAGCGGGATTGCTGCGCCGTCTACGACAACCCTGCATGGCAAGCGCGCTATTCGGGCAGCGATTGTAAACCACCGCACGACAGAAGCCGATATTGATATTCTGCTGGACGCACTGGCTGCGGCGACTGAAACCCGGACAGGAAAAACCCTGAACCGGGAGTAAGTCGGATTTTTACCTACGTGAGCGCGCCTTACGGCGGCCACGCATGGCGCTTTTTTCGTCAAAAAGGCCGGAAAGAGCCTGTAACATGGTGCCGCCCAGTTCTTCGGCATCAGTAATAGTGACGGCGCGCTGATAGTAGCGCCCAACGTCATGCCCAATACCAATAGCGGTCAGTTCTACCGGGCTGCGGTCTTCAATCATGTGGATCACCTCGCGCAGATGATCTTCAAGGTAGGAGCCGGGATTGACGGATAAGGTGCTGTCATCAACCGGTGCACCGTCAGAGATAACCATAAGGATCTTGCGCGATTCCGTACGGTTTTTCAGACGCTTCCATGCCCACAGCAGGGCTTCGCCGTCGATGTTCTCTTTCAGCAGGCCTTCACGCAGCATCAATCCCAGATTGATGCGGGCACGCCGCCACGGCATATCCGCAGCCTTGTAGATGATATGGCGCAGATCATTCAGTCGGCCGGGTTCTGGCGGTTTACCATCCTGCAACCATTTCTCACGGCTTTGACCGCCTTTCCATGCACGCGTGGTAAACCCAAGAATTTCTACTTTTACGCCACAGCGTTCAAGCGTGCGGGCCAGAATATCGCCGCAGGATGCTGCAACGGAAATTGGTCGCCCTCGCATGGAGCCAGAATTATCAATTAGCAGTGTGACAACCGTATCACGGAAATCGGTATCGCGTTCCTGTTTGTAGGAAAGCGAGAGCAGGGGGTTGACCACCACGCGTGACAGACGGCCTGCGTCAAGCAGGCCATCTTCCATATCAAACTCCCAGGAGCGGGTTTGTTGGGCCATCAGGCGGCGCTGCAACTTGTTTGCAAGCCGCGAGACGACACCATGCAGGGTTGCCAGTTGTAGGTCTAACTGGTGCCGAAGACGATTGAGTTCTTCCGGGTCACACAGATCTTCTGCTCGGATTTCTTCGTCAAAAGCGGTGGTGTAGGCATGATAGGTCTTGGCGGTTTCACCGGGTGGTGTTTCCGGGCGGCTGCCCGGCCCGGCTGCATCGCCAGTACCTTCCGCACCGCTACCTTCGGTTTCTTCCTCCATCATGTCTGGGGAGGATTCACCGCTGCCAGCCATTAACTGGGGCTGCGGTGCTGCTTCTGTGGCTTCTGGTTCAGCAGGGGGGGCGTTTTCTTCCGCTTCTGGCGGAGACGCATCATTTTCATCCTGCGAGTCAGAAGCGTCTGATCCGTCTTCATCCTCCTCCATCTCATCGGAGGGAAGATCATCTTCCGTCAGTGCACATGCTGCAAGTAGTTGGCGGGAGGCACGGGCATATGCTGCCTGATCATCCTGATACGTTTTGAGGCTTGAGAGAGCCTGCTTCGCCTTCGGAGGAAGTGTTTCGCGCCATTTATCAAGAATACCCTGTGCAACAACCGGAGAAGGTTCTCCAGTCAGGGCTTCCCGGGCCAGTAATTCAAGGGCAATAGCAGGCGAAAGCTGTTCTGCGTCCGTCATGCGGTCAAGGCCGCCGTCACGGCAGTCTTGTTCAAGACGTTCGCGCAGGTTGGCAGCTACCCCCTTCATATGACGGGCACCCACGGCTTCAATCCGTGCCTGCTCAAGGGCGTCGTACACATCTCGTGCGGTGCTGTCGTCAGGTGTGCGAACCTGATGCAGGCTGGCATCATGATGTTTCAGCCGAAGGGCCTGTGCATCTGCCGTGCCGCGAATACGCCTGATTTCGTCATCCCGCAGATGGCGGGATGGCTGCTGAAGACGTACCTTTCCGCCCAGACTAAGCGGCGGCACCGGCATGCTGCCGGTGTGGAACGAGACGTCCGTTTCCCGCTGCCCGCTTAGGGCGCGCAGGGTCGCCGCCGTGGCCTGCTTGAAGGCGTCAATCCGGTCTTCGGTGTCTGATGCGCCTTGGTTCCGATTGTGGCCACGAGGGGGGGCAGATGCCCCTTTTCTGCTGTCAGACATTCAAAAACCGCTCTTTCTTCACGCTTCAGAAGCCCTTTTTGGGCAGCGGGCTGGCGTTAAAGCAGCGCTGGTAATATTCAGCCACCATGTTGCGTTCTGCTTCGTCGCATTTGTTCAGGAACGTGACGCGGAAAGCAAATGCGGTATCTTTGAAAATCCGCTCATTTTCAGCCCACGCAATAACAGACCGTGGTGACATGACGGTTGAAAGATCGCCCGCCATGAAGCCTGCGCGGGTCAGGTTGGCCAGTGCCACCATGTTTTCAATCGTGCCACGGGTTGCCTTGTCTTCCGGGTCAATCCCCAGACGGGACAGAACAATACCAACTTCCTGCGCGTGGGGCAGATAATTCAGGGATGTGACAATGTTCCAGCGATCCATCTGGCCCTGATTGATCTGCTGGGTGCCGTGGTACAGGCCTGTGGTATCACCCAGCCCGATGGTGTTGGCGGTTGCAAACAGGCGGAACCACGGATGCGGCTTGATAACGCGATTCTGGTCAAGCAGCGTGAGCTGGCCTTCTACTTCCAGCACACGCTGAATAACGAACATGACGTCCGGGCGGCCAGCATCATATTCGTCAAAGACCAGCGCGCACGGGTGTTGCAGACACCACGGCAGCAGGCCTTCCTGAAATTCGGTAATCTGCTGACCATCTCGCACGACAATGGCGTCTTTGCCGACCAGATCAATACGGGAGACGTGGCTGTCTAGATTGATACGGATACAGGGCCAGTTCAGGCGTGCCGCAATTTGTTCAATGTGAGAGGATTTACCCGTACCGTGAAAACCCTGCACCATCACGCGGCGATTAAAGGCGAACCCGGCCAGAATGGACAATGTTGTGTCGTGGTCAAACAGATAAGCAGGATCAATTTCAGGCACATGTTCCGTACGCAGGGAAAAGGCCGGAACGGTAAGGTCTGAATCCAGCCCGAAAACGTCACGGACTGATACCTCACGGTCAGGCTCTGACAGTGCTGAAATCGGGGGGAGTTCACCCGTAGAAACCGGGCTTGCAGAATCAGTCATTCTTTATCCGTCTGATATGTTTGGCGCTCTAGGCTGGTGTGGCGCGCTCGGGGCTCGGTAGCGGAAGATGGGCTGACAGGATGGCACGATCAGCCAGCTTTTTCGAGACCCTCTGCCATAAGATGTGACCTCACAATCGTGAAGGCAACATTGATAACCTTCAAACGCTCCTCCGCATCACGGTCCCCGTTGTTGGTATCAGGGTGGTGCTTGCGGGCAAGCGTACGATAGCGGGCTTTTGCTTCATCAAGAGTAACTGGCCAGTCCAACCCCAGTGTGGCTAAAGGTTCGATCAGCCCTTCAGGTGCGCGGGGCATAGCTGCCTGACGTTTGCGTTCAGCGCGGGCACGGCGATTTCGGCCTAGAATATCGAGCGGATCAAGAACTTCTTCTTCATCAAAACTCTGACGGCGAGGGCGGGCAGCGCTTTGGCCAAACGCCCACGATGGCCGATCCCATGCGATATCGGCACGCAGATGCGCTTCTATCTGGCCGGGAGACATACCTTTGTAATAATCCCACCGCGCATTATATTCCCGTACATGCTCAAGGCAGAACCAGTAATACTGGTTGAGCGTTTCGCGTGAACGAGGTGCACGGTACCCGGCGGGTTTATCGCAGTTTGGCATATCACAACAGCGCTGCGGGGCGTCCGGATCCGGATCGAACGCCCTGTGACGGGTATTCCTTCGCTTCATCATCAGGGTTATGTGCGTCATGAACCGTTCTGTGCAAGGGGTAAGATATGGCTTCGCTACGCAATACTGCATCGACACAGCAGGCAGAGGGTATACGGGCGCACCGCGTACGTGATGCTCTGACTGCCGCATTTGCACCGCAAAAGCTGGACATTCAGGACGAAAGTAGCCGGCACGCGCATCATGTTGCCATGACCCGCGGGCCGGAAGCCGGAGCAACTGAAACGCACTTCAGGGTGGTGTTGGTCAGCAAGCTGTTTGAAGGCGTGAGCCGGGTGAATCGGTCACGTATGGTGCATGATTCATTAAGCTATGAATTTGGCAGCGGCCTGCATGCACTGGCACTGACTCTGCGGACCCCGGAAGAGGATGCAGCCCTTTCATGAAACATTCTGACACAAGGCCAGTCAGGAAAGGTCATTTGACCCGGCGCACTCTGGTAGCCCTTGCTCCGCTTGCTCTGGCAGCCTGCGCAACTGGGCAGACTGGGGGTAGGGGTGCCGGGCAGACTGACACGGCGCGAGTTGAAGCCTATTTACGAACAGTCAGTCTGAACAACGTGCCGTTTACCCAGACATGGCCCAACGGGACCGTGGGAGGAGGTCTGTTGACCTATCATGCAGGGTATCTGCATCTGGTTTATACAGCGCCTCATGCAATGGATCTGGAAGCTTCGGGCTCCCAC
The DNA here is from genome assembly GCA_018904565.1 of Drosophila tsacasi. NCBI lineage: Eukaryota > Metazoa > Arthropoda > Insecta > Diptera > Drosophilidae > Drosophila > Drosophila tsacasi. Next base: position 8,843 of record JAEIHY010017278.1, on the reverse strand, counting down.
GCGGTGTTCAAGGATAGTCAGGCCGGATCTGAAACCCGTATGGGGTTGGCCCACAACCCACTGGGCTTATTGATGGGTAACCCCATCCAGCTTTCCGGCCCGGTGAGTGTCACGGATATTCAGAAACCACCGGGTATAATGCAGGTTTCCCTTACCCGGACTGAAAACCCCTCACAGGGGCTAGTGACCCTTATTTTTAAGGATAATGGCCGCACGCTTAGCCTGTTTGAAATCCGCATTGTGGATGAGCGGCGTCACACATTATTCATTCGGCTTCAATAGGGGTGAATGCGGACGGCTGACTACCGAAAATAGCTCTCCAGTTTTCAGCGAGGGCTGCATCAAGCTGTGAAAACGTCACAGGCAGCCCGAGTTTATGGAAGCTTGTGACGCCGAACTCCCGAATACCGCAGGGAACGATACCATCGAAATCTGCGAGGGTAGGGTGCAAGTTGATGGAAACACCATGCCAACTGACCCAGCGTGAAACACGGACACCGATAGCCGCAATTTTCTCTTCCAGTCCGGTTTTAGGGTCAATTACCCACACACCGACACGTCCATCCCGGATTTCACCCTTGAGGCCAAACTGCGCCAAAGTGCGGATGACCCAAGCCTCTAATGCGTGAACGTAGGCTCTTAAGTCTCTTTCTGGAACACTGCCGTGTGGATGATGCAAATCCATCATCACATAAGCGATTCGTTGCCCTGGGCCGTGATAAGTCCACTGGCCGCCGCGCCCGGCGTCATATGTTGGGTAATGGTTAGGGTTGAACAGGTCCGCTGGTTTGGCTGAGGTTCCCGCAGTGTAAAGCGGGGGGTGTTCAAGTAGCCATACGCGTTCACGGGCATCATGAGCCCGAATATTCTGGGCAATATCCTGCATGCGTGTGAATGCGTAAGGGTAAGGGACGGGGTTTTTACTGATTTCCCATAAAAAGTCGTTTTGAGTCATTGCCGCCTGATGTTGGTTCGGTTATAGGGCTTCTCACCAAACGGTATCGCTTTTTCGATGCTGATTGTCACGGGGCGGCCGTGGCGGAATGGTAGACGCGCAAGCTTGAGGTGCTTGTGGGGGAATACCCCGTGGAAGTTCGAGTCTTCTCGGCCGCACCATTTTCAACTCCCGGAAAATTCAGTATTTTTTAAAGCTGGTTTTTCCCGGAGTTGATTTCTTTTGAGATAATTTTTGTCAAAAATTCAATAAAACGAGAGCCCTGCCATATTCAGGCCTCTCTTTGCCTGTTTAAAAAACGGACAAACGGTTGCGTCGGTGTGGCCCCACGAAAATTCGACGTAAATATTTTTCGGGCAGTTTTCTCAGGCAAAGCTGCTAGTTTGATTTGACGAAAAGGGCTGCACACGATTAGCTGCCTGCGGCGCAATTCGTTGAAACTGAACTTTTAATTAAGGTGTCATATTCGTGTCCAAGCCCAAGCCTTTACGTAAAGCGGTCCTGCCTGTTGCAGGGCTAGGCACACGCTTCCTGCCAGCAACCAAGGCCATGCCAAAGGAAATGCTGACAGTCGTTGACCGGCCCCTGATTCAATATGCGATTGATGAAGCACGTGAAGCTGGCATTGAAGAGTTCTGCCTGATCACTGGCCGCGGCAAGGACTCCCTGATCGACTATTTTGATATTGCTTACGAACTTGAAGCGACCCTGCGGGAACGCAACAAGATTGAAAGCCTGAAAGCTCTTGAGCCCAGCTCAATCGAAGCCGGTTCTCTGGTTGCAGTCCGTCAGCAGGAACCCCTGGGGCTCGGTCACGCCATCTGGTGTGCGCGTAGCTTCATTGGTGATGATCCGTTTGCTATTCTGCTGCCTGACGATATCGTCCAGTCTAAAACGTCCTGCATGAAGCAGCTTGCGGATGCGTACTACCAGACTGGCGGCAGTGTTGTTGCCGTGACCGAAGTGCCTAAAGAGCACACCAACCGTTATGGTATTCTGAAAACCGGTGCAGATGATGGGCGTCTGGTGGAAGTGCAGGGGTTGGTTGAAAAGCCCAAGCCAGAGGAAGCCCCTTCAAACCTATCTATCATTGGTCGTTACATTTTGACGCCTGACGTCATGCCGCACTTGTCGAAGCTGGAAAAAGGTGCCGGTGGGGAAGTTCAGTTGACTGACGCAATGGCCAAAACCATTGGACACGTACCATTCCACGGCTTGCGCTACGAAGGCCGTCGTTTTGACTGCGGTAACAAGGTTGGTTTCCTTGAGGCACAGATCGCGTTCTCACTTGAACGTCCTGATCTGGCGGATGACGTGAAAGCCTTCCTGAAGACTTATACGCAGGGTCTCTAAGGGAAGGGCTGCGTTAGCGCAGCTTTTCACAATAGAAGACTAAGAACAATAGGCATGTTGAGGCGTATGTTTTAGCGTGCCAAATGTTAGGAAAAGGCGGTTGATGAAGTTTCGTCACCGCCTTTTTTGTTTCTCCCTTTACATTGCAGCAACGCACATTACGTAATGCGGTCTCTTTCTATTTAGGTTTCGACATTATGAAAGCCTGCTGCTATATAGTGGACCTATGTTGTCCTCTTTAATTGATCCTGCGGGACGTCGTATTTCTTATCTTCGTGTATCGGTCACGGATCGATGTGACATGCGATGTGTGTATTGCATGTCAGAAAGCATGACGTTTCTGCCGCGAGCAGATGTGCTTGATTTTGAAGAATTACTACGCCTCTGTCAGGTCTTTGTTCAGCATGGTGTCAAAAAGCTGCGGATTACGGGCGGCGAACCTTTGGTCAGAAAAGATATTGGTTCTTTTTTTCAGGCTTTAGGGCAGTGGCTGCATCACCCCGCACAGCAGGGATCTCTGGACGAACTCACCCTGACAACAAATGGTAGTAGGCTGGGTTTGTACGCCGAAACACTTTTCAAAGCGGGTGTTCGGCGTGTGAATGTCAGTCTGGATACGTTGGATGAGGGACGATTTGCGCGGATAACACGGCGGGGCAAACTTTCCGCAACGCTGGATGGTATTCGCGCTGCCCGTGCCGCAGGGCTTGCTGTTCGGATCAATACGGTGGCGATGGCTGGCGTCAATGATGACGAATTCGATACCATGCTGTCATGGTGTGGAGAGATTGGCGCTGATCTCTGCCTGATTGAAACCATGCCCATGGGGGAAACGGGCGAAGACCGAACGGCTACGTACCTACCATTATCTGAAGTTAAGGCTCAACTCGCCAAGCGCTGGACGCTTGAGCCTTTGTTGGACCGTACAGCTGGGCCGGCACGCTATATGCGTGTGGCAGAAACGGGCCGTCGGATCGGGTTTATTACCCCTATGAGCCATAATTTTTGCGACAGTTGCAATCGGGTCAGATTGTCCTGCACAGGGCGGCTATATACCTGCCTGGGGCAGGAAGATGGCATTGATCTGCGTGACATCATGCGCTCTGGCGGGGACGATGAAGCACTGCTGGCAGGTATTCAGACAGCTATTGCGCTCAAGCCTCGGGGTCACGACTTCATGCTTGGGGTTCGACCGGGTGAAGTTTCAGGGCCGACCCGGCATATGAGTGTAACTGGGGGGTAATTTATTAGGCGTTGTTTTTCGGTGATGGAGCGTCTGTTAACGCCGTTGCAAGCGAGTGCGTAAATTGTCCCGGCTTTAACGGGTGTGGCTGGTCTGGGCTTGGGCTCCAGGCCGTGAGAACGGCGATGTGAAGCGGCATGGCAAAAGTGCCATCAGGATCAGTTTCAAGTTCTGCGGCAGCAGCAGGGAAGAGCATACGGGGCGGTGTTGTCTTACTGCGTAAAGTTAACGCATTTGTTTCCCCTGCGGCGCGGAGATCCTGCAAAAGCCCTGTTAGGGAGCGGTAGCGTAGATCAAGTTTTTCCGTATCAACCACAGGCAATGCAAACCCTGTGCGCTGCAAAAGCTGCGCGCAGCTTTGTTGCGTGGGAAGTGGGGAGACACGGGGGGATACACCGTCGCATAAAGCCAGCTCCGCCATCTCCAGCGCGTGCTTTAACGGGCGCAGAGTGGGAAGAATGGGCATGCTGGCTAAAAACAGCCCATCGGGTCGCAGAATATGGCGGATTTGGGCAAATGTGCCCGGTAGGTCATTAATCCAGTGCAAAGAAAGGTTTGCGACAACCAGATCAAAACTATGCTGTGCGAAAGGTAGATGTTCGTAGTTTACGCAAACATTTGGGTGTGCAGCCTGTTGGCTGGCCGGCAGCGTTTCCTGACAGGACACGACGGTCATGCCCCGTTTTTCAAGCAGCGGTGCGACGGTGTCTTGCCCCCCCAGATCAAGCGCGGAAGAAAGGGGGCGAGTGATATCGTCCAATCGTTCCAGCAAAATGTCTGTTGCGGCATTCAGGATAGGGGAAATTTTTTGGAATGTGTGTGCTGCGCGAGCTTTATGGTTTCGGACAGCACGGCGGTCAAAAATATCAGGGGCAGGCATGACACGCACTCTGCCTATGTCTTGCAGGCTTGCCAAGCTGGCGTGCAATGACATCTGAGGGAACACACCCTGTGCGTCGACCCATCCGCATTGCGAGAGCTGCCGGGCAATTTGTTCTGGATACTCTTTTCCCACCATCCTGTCAGTTGTGTGGTGCGGAAACAGACAGGGCTGGCTTGCTGTGCATTGACTGTTTCAAACGCCTGACTCCCATCAATGCGCCATTTTGCCGGAAATGCGGGCACCCGCAGCCCTCTGCGGCATATTTGAATGAAAGTGGCTGTTGCGCACAGTGTGAACGAAGCCCACCTGTATGGAATGAAGCCCGAGGTGCGTTTCTTTATGACAAGGCTGCGAAAGACCTTATTCTTCAGTTGAAATATGCGGATAGGCAGGAGCACGCGCGTTTTCTGGGCGATAAAATGTGCCGGGTGGCGCTGGGTGTACTAGATCAAGCTTGCATTGTTGTGCCTGTGCCAGTGCATAGAAAGCGGCTTCTAAAACGGCGATATAATCAGGCTGCATTACTGGCTTGGGTAGTGTCAAAACAGGCAGAAGCCCAGTGTTTGCCGGATGCGTTGGTGCGCGTCACCCAGACAAATAGCCTTGCAGGCTTTTCGCGTCAGGAGCGTTATCGGGAACTCACTGAAGCCATTGTCGTGAAGCCGAGATATAAAGATGAACTGGCAGGCAAGAACATCGTTCTGGTGGATGACGTTTTAACATCAGGGGCAACAGCATCAGCCTGTACCAAGGCTCTCAAGGCCGCAGGCGTCACCTCTGTCAGTGTGCTGGTGGCGGCACTGGTGCCTAGGCAAAGCGATGGGGATCTTGATTTTCCCGTATCTGGTGGATGATACAGGTGTGAAAAACTTCGGCACTCTGTCGTTGAGTGCCATTGAGCGCGGTATATGCCCGCATAAGTTGAAAAAGGAGAGCCGAACTTATGGCTAACATCGAAATCTACACACAACCCGGCTGTCCCTATTGTGTGCGTGCCGTGCAGTTACTGCAAAGTAAGAACGTTCCTTTTCAGGAAATCAATGCGCCACGCGGTACCCCGGAACGGGAGCAGGCATATGAACGTTCAGGTGGTCGTACAACTGTTCCGCAGGTTTTTGTAGGCGAGAAAGCTTTGGGCGGATGTGATGATCTGATGGTTCTGGAGCGTCAGGGTAAACTGGATGCTGCACTTGGGATCGGCTAACAGGCCATACATGTTAGGCCGGATAAAGAGATCATGATCTGCTACCAGTTGTGCTGTGCAAATGACCATCATTTTGAGGGGTGGTACCGTGATAGTGCCGCATTTGCACAGTTGCAGCAAAAGGGTCTGTTAAGCTGCCCTCATTGTGGTGTTTCTGACGTAAGGCAGGCTCTTATGGCTCCGGCTATTGCCAAAGGGCGGTCGGAGAAAAAGCAGCCAGCCAGACCAGCGGATAGTCAGCCTGTTTCGCAAGAGACGGATCAGAACGTAGTGCCGGTTCAACGTGCTCCTTTATCAGATCAGGTGATTGTTGCCTTTCAGAAGATCCGTCAGACGGTTGAGCAGAATTGCGAAAACATGGGTGACCGGTTTGCTAAAGAAGCTGTAAGGATTCACCACGGTGAAGCTGAGGAACGCGGCATCTACGGCACTGCGACAGAAAAAGAGCAGAACATGTTGCGGGAAGAAGGCGTTGATGTGCTGACTGTGCCCTGGGTAAGGCGGGCGGACAGCTAACGCTAAAGGCAGCATTCAACAATTTGGGGTGTGCCGTGTGGTCTGGCCCGCCGAATATCATAGAGTAAAGGCAGTCGGTCAGACTGTTTCAGGATGGAGAAGAGAAGGGTGAGCAAAAAAAACAGGTGGCTTGCGGCATTTCTTTATCCCATCCTGATGTGCGCTATGCTTCTTGTGCCGGCAGCAGTTCGTGCGGCAGACAAAGCACCAGATGACGATTTTATGGGGTATTGGCTTAGTCAGGGGCATGATGGCGTTTTTCTGATTGGACGATGTGGCGACACGGTCTGCGGGCATCTGGTCGGGCTTCAATATGAAGGTACCGATGTCCCGCGTGATAAGAACGGTAAGTCTGAATGTAACCTGCTGATGTTGACCGAGTTTCGACCATCTTCAGACGATAACGGACGTTGGCATGGCAAAATTCTGGATCCTGACACAGGGCATATCTACCAGTCGCAAATCTGGTCTCCGCGTAAAGATGTTCTAAAATTGCGCGGTTACATCGGGTTGCCATTGTTTGGGGAAACACAGACATGGACGCGCTATACCGGCACATTAGGTCCTGTCTGCAAGATGCCGCATTAGGCCTTCTATAAAATAAGAATAACAAGGCGATTGTTCATGACACATACTTTCTCCCGCCGTCTGTTCGGCCTGGGTAGTCTGGCAGGTGCCGTAACGGTAACGTTCCCAGCCTACGCCGCTGATGACACAGCCAAAGCACCAGCGCAGGACGATCAGAAACCTTCAGGGCGTACGTTCTGTTATGTGGGTGGCTATACCCAGCATGGTCCGCCCGGGGGGAATGGAGAAGGTATTACTGTTTTCGAGATGGATCAGAAAACAGGTGTGCTGACTAACCTGATGACGTTTACGGATATTGCCAGCCCGTCTTATATCGTGCTCTCACCCGATAAGCGGTTTCTTTACGCCGTCAGTGAAATCAATGATTTCAATACAGCCCATAGCGGGGCTGTTACGGCTTTTTCCATAGATCATAGTACCGGCGCCTTGACCAAGCTGAACACAGTGGAATCAGGAGGGGCCGACCCTGCGCACCTTAGCGTTCACCCTTCCGGGCGATATGTGCTGGTGGCCAACTACACGGGCGGAACTGTAGGCGTCATTCATGTGCAGGCCGATGGCTCACTTGGTCGGATGACCGATCTGATTCATAACACTGGTCCACGCATGCCCGACCGTGCAGCGGATAATCCGCCGGGTAATTTTGCCGTTAGTGATCATTCATCCGCGCATCCGCATATGGTAAAAGCTGACCCAACGGGAAAATTCGTTCTGGTCATGGATGCAGGGTTGGACCGTGTCTATGTCTGGACCATCAATCTCACAACCGGCAAACTGACGCCTGCGGCTGTTCCATTTACGACCATGACGCCCGGTTCCGCCCCACGTCATTTTCAGTTCGGGTCAGAAGGGCACAAGCTTTATCTGCTGTGTGAACAGGACTCAAAGGTGGTTGTCGCGGATTTTGACCCACAAAGTGGCAAAATATCGCCTGTGCAGACTGTCAGCAGCGTGACAGCCCATTTCCGTGGCAGCACCTTGGCTGCGGGGATACTGCTGTCTCCAGACGAACGGTTTTTATATGTTTCAAACCGATTGGGGGATTCGTTAGCGGTGTTTCAGGTTGCCAAGGATGGTGGCCTGACACTGGTTGATGAAATCTGGACGCATGCTGATTATGGTCGGTCACTTATGTTCGATCCGTCTGGCAGCTATCTGTATGTTGCAAACCAGCGGAGCGATTCCATTACCTCATTCCGTGTCGATAAAACGACAGGCAAAATCAGCTTTACGTGGGACTTCACCCCAATCGGGAGTCCTACCTGCTTTGAATTTTTGCATATTCCTGCGTCAGCCTGACGCAGGAAAGACATCGATCAAATAAGTTTAGCTTTTTCTGAACGCTGCAATGTAGTTGACGTCCAGATTGCGGCTTTCTTTCCAGCCGTTCAGCCCCGGCGTCATGCCCGCAATGGCGGTAATTGTCAGGCCCGCCTGACGGGCATAGCGGCCCAGTTCAGCCGGGGTAATAAATTTGCGCCACTCATGCGTGCCGACAGGCAGCAGGCGCAGAATATATTCCGCCCCAATTTTACCGATTGCGAGTGATTTCAGCGTACGGTTCATTGTGGAAACAATGACCGTGCCACCCGGTTCTGCTAGATCGGCCAGCATGCACATAAATCTTTCAGGATCAGTGACATGCTCTATAATTTCTAACGCAATCACAGCATCAAACTGGGCTTTTTCTTCCACCAGTTCTTCGGCGCTGCCGACACGGTAGGTCAGTGGTCCAGACCCATCTGGCAAGGGCTGATGGTCAAGGTGGAGGCGCGCAGCTTCAATGCCGTCAGGGGAAGCATCCAGTCCCAACACATCATGCCCGGACTTGGCCAAGGCCTCACTGGCAAGGCCAGCGCCGCACCCGATATCAAGCACCCGCACGCGACGGCTTGTGCGGCCGCGTAGCGGAAGGTGACCATTGGCCCAGTTGATGCGAAGTTCGTTCATGGCGTGTAGGGGGCGCATCGGGCCGGAAGGGTCCCACCATTTGTCAGCCAGCGCCCCAAAGCGGGCAATTTCTTCCGGGGAAACGGAGGACGCAGCGTCTCGGCTGGAGGGATGCATGGAACAAAATTCCTTTCCTGCTGATCTCCCCCGC
>JAEIHY010017277.1:0-10825 GCA_018904565.1 Drosophila tsacasi | reverse complement strand
CATGGGCGTCCAGGTGAATGCCCAGAACGACCCCGATTTTCCGTACATCAAGGCGCTCAAGAGGTGAGTCCGCCCCGCTAATATGAGTATTCATGTGTGTCCAACACTTTCCCTGTTCTCACTCCCCCGGTTCCTGCAGTGTGGTCTACATCCAGCCGGATCGCATGTTCAAAGTCTCGCAGCGATACGACTGGCTCTTTCCCTTGTTGGCGCCGCTGCTCCACCGGCAGGTTGTGAGCGATATCCGCGTCATGCACGACTTCACCGACAAGGTCATCCGCGAGCGGCGAGCAACGGTGGAGCGGGCTAAGGCCGACGGCAGCTACCGGCCACTGGGTGAGTGCACTGAATCATTCACAGAGGAAGCTGTCGACTCACCCTCTTTCTCTACTTACAGCTCTAGGTGATGCCGAGATAGGCACCAAATCGCAGATGGCTTTGCTGGACATCCTGCTGCAGGCGACCATCAACAACGAACCGCTCAGCGATGCGGACATCCGCGAGGAGGTGGACACCTTTATGTTCGAGGGCGATGACACCACCAGCAGTGGTGTCTCTCACGCCCTGTACGCGATCTCCCGAAATTCCAGGATCCAGCAGCGCGTATACGAGGAGCTAGTAACGGTCCTAGGTCCAGATCCGTCCACTCCAGTCACCCAAACTCTGCTTTCGGAGCTCAAGTACCTGGAGTGCGTGATCAAGGAGACCATGCGTATGTATCCGCCAGTTCCCGCCGTCGGAAGATACACTACCCTGGATTTAGTGATCGGAGAGAAGGTCATTCCGGCCAATACGAGCATCTACCTAATACCTATCTTTGCCCATCGGGATCCGGATTACTTCCCGGACCCGCTCACCTTCAAGCCCGAACGTTTTCTGGACGGCGAGGCAGCAGCCCACGCGAACTTCGCCTATGTGCCTTTCAGTGCCGGACCCAAGAACTGTATTGGCCAGAAGTTTGCATTTTTGGAGATGAAATCTCTGATCAGCAAGGTTTTAAGATACTACGAAGTACTACCACTCGGGGAAGAGCTCAAGCCCATGATGAACTTCATTCTTCGTTCATCCACGGGCATTAATGTGGGTTTGAGACCCAGAAATTTTGAATAGGCGAAATCCACTTACTCAGTCGCTTTGTTAAGGTTTCGGTTAAAGGTAACTGGGATACTCGTGATATAGAGATTATTACTTGTTAGATAAGTACTTAAAAACATGTTGAAGATTTATATAAAGGTAATTTTTTATAAATAAGAAGGATTGATTATGCATGACATATGATTCCATTAATATATTAAAGTTTAACCTTTGTTTTAAATTAAAAAGTTGTATCTAGGTGTTGTTTGGTCCTGAAATTACTGCCAATTCGTATAAATTTAATTTAATGATTGTCCAAGACTAAACTCTTCACTATATTATTTTAAAACCCACCCCATTAACCCATGCTCGCTTTTAAATGACCCTTAACTCTAGATCATGATTAATGAGCTGGAGAAGAAAGAGACTTCCAAATCCAGCTCGAGGCTCTTCCGATTTCAGCGCCCCAAGACGGAAACACTTTGATTGATGATCGAGTTATGAAGAAATTATTTCAGCCAATTATGAATCAAAAGTGCGAAATAATCCAACAAGATCTTGAGATCTCAGCGGCGGCGGCGAGATAGACAAAAGCCAAATTATTATGCCATTTATGGCAATGAAGCCCAAAGTCGAAGAGAGCTGAAAGACCTGACCAAAACTGGTGAGGGGAATGATGGTACTATATGGCCATAAGCCATTGAAGGTGCCGGCTGATACCCTGCCCCTGCTCATGTCACTCCATCCACAAGCCAAAGAACACGTTTGGCTTTTATGGCTTTCGGGTCTGAGTCTGGGAGTTGCTTCTTTTCCTTTCAAGGCGGCTTGGCTTGGCTTGGCTTGGCTTGTCTTGGCTTTTCTCTGTGCCTTTTGTAGGGCTGAATAGAACCAAGATTGAGGGGAAAACAAAGACGTGGAACACCTGTTGGCCCCGCAGCAAGTGGCTCATTTATTAGCACAATTGGCGTGGCATTCGACGCCGACTTTTTATATATGGCATACGACCAAGAACCAAGATCCCGAGGAGCATGTATGTGTAATTCCCGGAATGCGATTGCGTCAATCTCAATGCGTTTTATTGCCGGCAACCAGAATGTGCAGCCGGGAGTGGCCGTGGACTTGTCCATTTCTAATTTTAATTTTCACAGCGACAACTAATTAAAATGCAACTTGTAGTTGGGTGTTTACGACCCGTTGTGGGTTCTGGGGATGATTGTCGGTGAAAATCCATAGGAATGTCTGGGGGAGTGGCGTATATTATTATGCTGCTGCTGCAGATGGTTGGAAGGTGATAAAAGTTTTAATTTAGAGGCAACGCCTTGGGAGATTTCCTTAATTTCCGTTGCTAATTAATTTTTGCAGCTCGTAAAAACTTAATTGATCTGACCATACATTACTCAACCCGACTGGGAGAGAGAGAGAGAGAGAGGGAGAGGCTCGTTAATCACCAGAACTATTTCCATATTCCTAACCCACATCGACGGCACAATTTACGCGCTTCATTGAGCTTCCCATCTGAGACTATGGGTCTAGACCATTCAGGCATGGAAAAAAACTAGAAAAAACAAAGAGAAAAAGACTAAACAAAAATCTGAGGCTTGTCAACATTATATGCATAACGAAAAACGAGTTTTCCGCCACTAAACGTGAACTTTTCATTTTCATTGGAACGCACACAAACACAGAGCTTCAGGAGGACCGAAAATTGGGGAAATGTGTTAAATGCAACGTGAGAGAAGCCGAGTGAAAAATGCTCAATAAATATTTGCAAATGCTTTGCATAAATAAATGAAAATTGTCTATGCCAAAACGAAGGAGGCACGGCCTGACAGCCTGGCCAATTAAGGCAAAAGTTGCAAGTGCGATGGCGGCATCGTTGTCGCCAAAAATAAAAACGAAACAAAAGTGAAGTAAAAAATGTTGCCAATGGTAATTAAGATACGAATTGGTGGTATCCTGTAAATTAGGTGTTTCTATTTAAATATATATCCCAAAATAATGGTTATAGGTGTTAAGACCTTAATAGGGTTACATTTATGGACAATTGTTTGGTTGAAAAGTTAATAACATAAACGGTGAGAATACTTAAAATTCTTAATTAAAATTCTAAATATAACATATTTCTTATCTTTCTATAGTTCATTCCCTACAATATCTGTAAAATTGCTGCCTTCTTTACTACCGTTTAGCTCTATATACCCCTAGTTTAGCATATTTAATGGGTGCTCTACCAACTGTACGTAAAACTAGTTTGCCTGCAGCTTAAAAATAAAAAATATAAAAACCCAACAACTGAAAGCGCAGAAAAGGAAATCGTCGCCGGTCGTCATCGAACTTGCTGTCTGTGGTTGTTGCTGTTGTTTCAGCCTTTTAAGGCTTTTTGGCGTGTTGCGTGTGTTGCGCATGCGCCTTGTGTGCTATCAATTTCAGTGGCTCTCTGTGTTGGCAAGTGTGTGTCTGTGTGTTTGGTGGGAATGGTACAAATATCGATATGTCAATATCGGATTAATTTGGGTATCGAATTTATATAAAAGAAAAAAAAAATTTAATGGTATTTTAATATTTAATAATATTAATATTTAATACCAGTCCTCCATCTGCTATTAGTTTTTATGTATCTCCCTTTGTTATTATAGCCATATTATATATATTTTATAATATTTATAATATTTCGATATGAATTTCCAGGCAATTTATTTTTATCGAATTCGATTTTTCGATATACAAATACTAATAGATCGTATTTTCCTTCTCCACACATAAATAGCTTTGTATGCTCCCCTACAAGAGTGTGTGTGTGTCTGTGAATTCGGGTCATTCGCATTTTCACATTTTAAGGCGTAAGTTGTTTTTTTTTTCTGGGTTTTGCATGTTGATTTTCATAAGATTTCTGCCTTGCAGGCTGCATTCGCTGCACTTGCTGCCTTTGCTCTGGCAAGTTGCAACTTTTACCGTCGGCTTGTGACCAGGGATCCGCCTCCTTCTCCGCGTTTCTTGGCCAGCTTGGAGCTGGTTGTTAATGGGTAATGGCATGTTGTAGTTGCTGCCACAGACCCGATGAAGCGATTTTTGCTTTGTTTGTTACTTAATTGCGCCAACGTCATTAATAATCGATTAACAATATATGGCCAGAGGATGCTGATGATGTGAGCTGTAGCTGAGAGTTAGACTCGCAGGAAACCGCGGAGAGGAAGTGCTTTGGGAGTTTCCTTTCAGATGAATGGGAGCGAGTTAGTCAATTGAGGTGGTTTCCTAAGACATTTATCATCTTGATTTGTGTGTATAAAACCTGAATTCATTACTAGCTAAATATTTTAAAAGGTAAACAATTGAAACTTTTACTGACTGATACCTAAAGTGTGCCTTAAAAGTATTTCTAAATTATTTTCTAGTTATTTTCCTAGCCACAATCTTTTGGTTAATAATTCTCCAACCAGTACAAGTCTCCATCATTTTATTTTCAAACGTATTCAGCCATAAAAGTTCGACGTTTAATGTCACCTGTCCCGCTTCTACCGTGGAAGCCTAAGCACACTCGCAACAGGTGTCTAATTGATTGACTGACAAGCGACAGACGACAGGCGAGATTGGATGATTGGAGGATTGGGAGTTGGAAGTTTAGCTCCACATGGACACGGAACATGGAAATGGAGATGGAAATGGTGATGCACTGACAGCCCTGGCCAAACAATGCAATTCAATATATCAAAAGGAAAACAGCTCATTGTTTGTCACTCTGTCGCCCAGAAATCGATAGTGCCAGTGGGATCTCGGAGTATGAGAGGGAGGAGCAGGAGGAGGACATGTTGGCCCGAATACATCAAGGAAGCTGGAACGGCACAAAGGAAATTGAATAACCAGGCACACGAAGATGCATAGCCAGTTGGACGGAGGACTGAAATAATAAATGCCCAATGATGATATCTATGACGGGGCCCCTGACAGACAAAGGAGCCAGGCACGCCAGCAAGACCGAGGCCGAGCACAAAGAGATTGCTTTGAGCTGCTGTAAGATGGAGTCCCGGATTCGGAAACGGGAACGGGAACCGGGGAAGAGTAGAAAGAGGGAAGAAATGGAGGGCAGCAACGGAGGTGGCTTCTCCACTTTGCATTCTCTGGAAGCTGCAGAAACATACTCATACTTACAACCTAAAGATCGGTTGTTACTTTATTGAAACTGAAAGAAAAATGTCCAGTTTGTTTATATTATACTTTTCTACTTTATAAGGGTGAGATATTTTTAAATAATTTCATATCTCTATATTTAGAATGTCCACGTAATTCACATTATGTAATTATAAGTATCTCCTTTAAGAATAGGTTAGAAATACCTTAAAAACCAATAATAAATCCAAATAATAATTAATATTGAAATTTCCTCATCCTTTGCATTATCATCTGAAAATATTACATCTTTTTTTTAGTGCATTGCCCAGTTGCAGCTGCAGATTTATGAGCGGCTGTCAGACAACAAAAAAAGCGAATGCGCGAGTCCAAGCTGCAAGGCAGCCCAGGGAACTTGGTCCGAAATGAGTTCATTGTACGAGGAGGCCAAAGAGGTGGCTAAAGCATTGCTCCTACTGCTCCTGTTCCAGCTCCCTTGAATGCCTTAGCTAATGAGTTGTCAACTGGCCTGATGAGTTTTATTTGCCAGCCAGACAGGCCAAACAAACAAATGCGCCGAACAAATAGTAAAAAAATATATATACGCCTGCTCAGCCCCGGGGATTTGCATATTATCCTGTCGGGTTTGTTGACTTCGCGAGTGTCAAAGTCAATGTCAGGAAAGAACAAACTCCGTCTGGGACTTTTAGAAGTGACAGTTTAAGTGCATCTATTACAGCTCCTGCTGCCCCTAACAAATATCCGACCACAAAAACGGCGACTCACGTTTCCGCTTCTGGCCATAAAAAGGCCGCCCAGATTTATGGCTAGTCGCTATAGTGGCGTCCAAGCATAAAAGGATGCGTCGGCTGAGTCACTTTTGACTCATAAAATATGCAGTCTAGTGGAAAAGAACTAGCAGTTTCCTGGCTGAATTGAGCTCCACCAAATATTAAGTGAGGGTGGATAATAAATTCGATTCTTCATGCATTTATTTTTCATATTTTAACTCCTTTAACTTGGTAAGAAGATCATGAGTGACGCATACAAAAGGCATAATAATTTATACAAATACTGACATTTCTCTTTCAAAAGTTATACGCATTTTACTTAGCTTGGTATTTAAAGTAAAATTGGAAATCTAATCAACGCCATAAAATGCTAATTAAAAACAACTTAACTTGTTCTGAATACTATTAAATAATCATAAATTACAACCATGGATATCACATATAGAATTGCTCACAAAAACTGCTAGAATCCACAGCTTTTAAAAGCATATCTATCGCCTCCAACTGTTGCCAATTAATTCTCATTAAAATCACATTAAGTCAGCTGTATACACTAAGCCAATTTTCAAATTTCATCATTTCCTGCCAATGGTTTTCATTTTCTAGTTCGTTTTTTGAGTAGTATTATTTCGATTGCGAAAACTTCAAGCTGTCGGAGAGACTTTAGACTTCATTTTGTGGAGGAGTGTGTGCCAGACATACATATGCCATAAATTAGAGGCGATACTTTTAATGAGCTGCGAGTGTGGGAGATGGGTTTCACAAGGCGCTGCTCAATCAAGGGCTTATCCAGCCACTAAGTCCAATTAAATGCTAGTTGAATGGACCAACTCAGCAGGCCAAATTGGCCCCGAAAAACACTTGCCCAGACAAATTGAGGAAGCGAGGCGGTGGAAGCTGTCAGACAGTAACAGCGCCAGACACAGATGCAAGGGTACATATAGAAGAGAGATACAGATACAAATACAACAGCTGTGCAAACCGTAACCAAAAAGAAAGATACAGTCACAAAAAACTTGACATTAAATGGGAATTTAAATTTGTAACTAAAAATAAGTATAAAGAAATAGCTAAAGCTAGTAATAAATTGTTGTTTAAAATAAAGAAATACATTTCTCATATGGAAAACATTTCAAGCTTATGAATAAATAATTATTTTGTACCTTAAAGATAACCGAAAGTAGCTAAAACCTTTTTTCGAGTGTCGTCAGGCAAGCAGCTAAGTAAACAGGGAAAGGAGTCAACCGAGTCAATGTACTAGCTCCACAGATTGTGTAATATTTTAGACAACTTTTCGTGTAAACCCCGATTGCATCGGGAATTGGAATCGGTTGCAGGTTGTGCAGGACCCAGACCCATAAAACTTCAACAACTTCATCTGGCATCGCAGCATAGCGTCGCGGCTGCATAGATTTTCCAATAAAAATAATATTTATAGCCGCGGCCAGAAGAACTTTACGCTACCCAGACACACCGAAGCGAAAGCATAATTAATGGATCGGTGCGTTGCCTTGGAACTATATGTGAGTTTAATGGTTGTTGTGTAATCTGGAAATGCATTTCCCAACAACAGAGCCCCACAACGCAGCATCAAATCACATGCCTTTAAATGGAAATGTTTCTCCATTTGAATGGGCGAGACGAGGGGCGGGAGGATGGGATCGGATTGGATCAGCCGCAAAGCTTTCCGTTTGATAATGCATCATTCGATCACGCGGCGACGACGATGGCAGTGGCGGTATTTTTCAATTATTGCCCGCCGACGGATCCGAACCGGAGCCCCCGCCATGTGCACTTAGATAAAAGCCATTAATAAAACTTGCTTTTAAAATATAAATTTGCTTAGATGAAATGGAGGAGGGTATTTTCTAGCCTTCATATTGCTTTTACTGATATTCTTTTGGACAACTTTCTTGCTTATACTGATGAAGAATTGAGTCACTGATATAAAAACAGCTGTATACAGAAACTTAATGCATGTTCATGACAAGGTCTAAGAGTTTTAATTCAATTTTAAAAATAAAACCCCAATACAACTCAAGTCTACAAGTAGCTTGTTCAATTTGTACATAAGTTATTCTATTTCATATAATCTATACAATTTTCTGAATTTTTTCTGGTTAATCTGTTTTTGTATATTTTTTCCTTGTGCATAATGGGCGAGGCCTTTAAATTTTAGAGTCGAATAGCTCTCGCAGAACTTTGTTTCAATACCCTGTTTGTTTATTTGCTTTGGCTCATTAGCGTTTGGACTCACGTTTTCCCTGCAGACGTGCTATGTTATCTGAATTCCCCAGATATTTGGTCGTTGTGCATTCTGTGGAAATGGAAATGAAAATGGTAATGCACATCGAATCGAACACTTTCCCATGTGAGGGAAATTAACCCTGCCGAGTGCCACTTGAGTATCATAAAATATCCAGGGCGATAAGCGGGTGCACTCGAGAGCCTGTCTATTTATGGCCAATCGTTGTTTTGTTTACAAACCAGCAAGCACTTGGCCATAAAAAAAGGAAATCGAAGAAGCAACTGCTTATCTAAGTAAACTACGGCAATATTTTCCTAGTAAAGAAGTCAATATGCCTCCTAATAGAGTATTTTTATCAGAAGGTTTGTTTATCCAAGGTTTTCTAAATAATTCCTATGTAAACTCAATAAAACTTCTAGTAAGTAGAGCAATTATATAGAGTTTTCGATAAGAGCTCTTAGTTAAGTATGTTCATGTGATAATTAAGTGGGTTAAATAAGGTGAAATTGAAAGTAAAAATGAATATTTATTAAAATTAATATTATAAATAATTTCTTTTCAACTCAAAGCCTCCTAAATTCTCTTTAATCCCCTTTCTGTTTGAGCGCACATTTGAAATAAAATAGGTATTGATTTCATGGCGATGGATCTGCTATAGCTTTTCCATATTCAAGTGAATCCAAGCAATACTTTCAACCTGAATAAATAAAATTGCTGAAATATGAGACTAATCAGTTTCTCTGGAAGCATTCAAGCCGATTAGCGTTTTATTTAATTGTGGCTCTAGGCAGACACGCTTCCTATTTAAATCGTAAATCCATCCCAAAGCCACGGCAAATAAAACAAATTGCAAACTAATTTCGTTTTCATTTCTCGCCCCATCAAATATTGGCACCGCCAAAAGAAATCCGCCACGGGCCAAAAAACTCAAAATAAAAAGAGTAGAAAACAAAATAAATAACAAAATACGAGGCAGAAATTATGCAAATTTCATGGAAAACGAAAGGCATTCTCCTCCCAGCATTTGATTCGCTCCGCATTTGATTATTCATTAGCTGTGATTTTTGGTATTACGAGTTTTATGAGCTTTTTGGGATTATTATGCAATAATCATAAGAAGAGTTTGCTGCAGGCTTGATTTTAATTACGATTTGATTGATTTTACATTTGTTTTAATTTTGATTTGTTGGGATTTCTTTGTTTGTTTATGCAAATACTGGCCCGATTTTTGGGGACCTTGAACCTTGAGACAATAGATATTAAACACTTGATAATTAAAGTCGGCTAAATCAACACAAATTTAGTTAAAAACTGCTCAAGCGAGTCGGACTTAAATACCTTAAGAAAAACTGGATAAAAACAAAGCCACGGAACAATAGAGCGTCCAGTCCAAGTGCAAGTAAACACGAAAATAACAACAACAAAAACAACAACTGGACAAGATTCCGGCCGAAGCATGGCAACAGCAAAGAAAAAAAACACAATTTTAACAAAAAATCTGCGACGCTGAAAATATGCACTTAAAGTAAAGTTGTGTATATTCCATTAATTATTTGGATTTCCAAGCTCATTGCCTTTCTTTATTAAATAAATCACCACTTCACTTTTAATTATTTTTATTAAAAACTGAATTGCTGATTAGCTCTTGTTCTCAGTTGGACGTATATTTAATTTATTCCGATATCCAAAAAATGATTCCCTGCTAATTTGTCTCAGTGCTTTGGGTTTTTTTTTCGGTGAATCAGCAAAATGTTTGAATGGAAGCAAGAAAACAAAACCAAAACAACAATTTACAGTTTTATTCCACTGTGTTTGGCGGCAGGTAAGACAAGGAGAGGCCGTTTGCTACAGCTGCAGCTAGAGCGAGATGCCCTCAGGCAGATGGAACTCTTGCCGACAACAGGGGAAGGAAAAAGGGAATCTTTCGTCTGGTTTTCAGTGTTTTCAAGGGAAAAACTATACAATTTGTACTAACCTATAGGCGATCTGAAGTTAACTGCACCAACACTTGCACTTTCAATTGCCAGCAATTGTTGCAATTCTCGTGACGAATTATATTTTCAGCTTCGTGTTTTGCAAAACCGGCACAGAAAAACGCGCGCGCGATCTCACAGAATGTAAACAAAACAATAAAACACTTGAAACCTCACAAAATCTGGCGTATATATTGTAAAATATACATGTCTTGGAGTAATTTGGATCAGCACTTGATAAACAAGCCTATCTTGTGTTCTATAAACAAAAACCGCGTTAAACTAAAGAAAAAGCGTACAAATCCGCTCGCGCTGCGGAACGTAACAACAGTCAACTTTCAAATACCAACTGGGGGTTGTTGATAATATATCAAGATATTGATATATCGATATTTTTTCTAGAGATGATACATTTACAATATATCGAAATAGCGATATTTTTATTTGATATTTTTTGTCACGACGATAGCTCGCGGCCGCAAAGTCTGGCAGCGTTTCTGATTTTTAGGTGCGTTGCTAGACTTTTCGGTCGTGAGCGACCAGCGTGGCCGATGTTTCGTCTAACATCGCTTAATATCGATGTTTTCAGCATCACTAGAGCGCGCCACAATACAAAATCGTGAATAAGTAGAAGG
>JAEIHY010017276.1:0-78618 GCA_018904565.1 Drosophila tsacasi | reverse complement strand
GAAGGAAAACATCGATGTTAACATCGATGTTGAAATTTATGTATCGATGTTGAGTTTTTTCGACGAACATCGATACATCGATGTATCGTCCAATCTCTACCTCAAAGGGTAACTCTTAGTCGCAACATCTCCGAAAAGACTGACCCTTGAACTCCATTCTTTTGTTAGATTTCGCGTTTTGTTTGCTTTGCTGATTTCATCGCCGATTTTTATGTGCCCTGCGTTTATTATTCTTTACGTTTTTCGCGCCTCATTTTAACCCCTTTATTGGATTTCCTTACCCTTCCCCACCAGGTCCTTCAGCGGAGGACCGCGCGTGTCGAGCGGAAATGCCTCATTTTTGTTCCAAAGTGTTTTGCATTTTTGTGACTTTTCCCCCGGTTTACAGTACTGCGTTGCTGTTAGATTTTTGCCTTTTGGTTATTTTTTATTCTTGCTACGATATGCAAATTCGCTGCTGGCAGTTATTTGTGCTGGGGATTTGTTTTAAGCGCCCCTCGCTCCTCGCTAGCGTGTTACTCATATGTATTTGTGTTTTAGTTTAGTTTTGTCATCCTGACATGGGGATATGGAGCGCACTGAGACCGCTTTTCGGTTTACTTCTGTACAAATTGTTTTGGGTTTGCCTTTTTTCCCGCTTGATTTATATGCATTTGAAATGAAAAAAGGAGAAATACAAAGGAAATGCGGCAGATCTTTCATCATTTTTGGAAATGAATGATGAAATCAACGAAATCTATTGACATAACTTGCATTTAAATGTCGAAATTAGCACACTGATCAGATTTTAGCCACGTAAATTGCGATAGCAATTCTTTAAAGAGAATAATTTCTGGTCTCCCACCAAGGTGACTTTTAGCTTTAATGATTTTTATATTTTGCTACTAGAATAAACAGTGATTAAACATTAAACATACCGTTTTGAAGAGTTCTTTACCATTTTATTCATTTTTAATTTCAATACAATAATAATATTAATAAACATTAAATGCTAGAACTGTACTAAGCACTTTACAGATTTACAAAATGTATAAAATCCTTAAACACGGATTTTCTCTTGCTCACTTTCATCTTTGATCTAATTTTGCGAATGTTCCTGCTATTCCCTGAGGGAAAACTTCCACTCGGCCGGAAGCAGCTTTATGAACTCATGATTAGTTGCGAAATTAATATCATAATTAGAGAAAACTATTTAACTATAGCTCACTCATTAAGAAAACGGTTGCCGTTCTGAAGTGAATCGAAAATCATTGATACTACGTTGGGTACCTTGACAACAATTTCTCTAGAATCTGGATGTAGGGTGGCTGGACAAGGTACAAATCTATTGCCATTTACAAAGCCAAATACGGGCAAATGTTTCTGATTCTCCAGAACGGATACTAGAGCCGAGGCTGCATCCTTATCCAGACGAACTGCTGTCAGGCATGAGGATGCCTCACCTGCTGTCGGAATTGTTGCTGTGGTGGGCACTGGTTTGGTCTGCTGTTGCATCAATTGACTATTGACTGGGTTATGGACTCGGGGATATATTTTCCATACTTTCCGCGGAATGACTGATGATTGCTCTGGCTGACTGCCCGGAGCGGAATTGGGAATCTTGGGAAGAAGGCGTATACAGCCTACTGGTATCTCCTGAACTAAGAATGAACTCGGCGGTGTTAGCTTAACTATTCCGGAAGCGTTGCTCTTGATGCCAAAATTAACCTTCTGATATCTCTGGAATTCCTGTTTGTCATCTACAATGTTAGCCTCCGTATTGCTCTGGAGTTCTTGTTTTTCAGAGGCAATTTTAACCTTCTCACTGCTCTGAAGTTCCTTGTTGTCTTGTTGCTCGGGCAGTATTTCAGGTGCCTTGTTGATCATTTCCAAAGAATATTCTGGATTCGTAAGACCATGGTCTGGATTATTGGGAGATATCTTTATCTTGTCAATCGGCTCCTCAACTTTGGTAATAGTTATGTCCGGGTATGTGAAAAGGCGGCCTGTTCCGGCAGCCTCGTTGCAAATACTGACTTCATTTTGATTTGAGATCAATATGTTGCCACTGTTTGGGGGTTCCTGCAGGGGTTCTGTGTTTGAAAAGCGATTGATCGGTGGTGGATGGACCGAGGAATTGGTATCAAGGAGGTTATCAGTTCGCTGTACGAGGGGCGCCAGGCATTCAATGGAGGTTATTACCGGCTTATCATTTTCAGGGAGCTCCTCAGCAATTATGTCCTGGGAAAAGCTCAGCGGTGAAGCAACAGCTTCCACAGGGTCTTGATTCTCCATATTCAGATACTTCGCTGCGGGCTTTTCGAAAATCTCCGCCAGCTCATCATCATTGATATCTAACTCACGGAGCAGATCACGGATAGCTGAAGATGAAATACACTCCTCTAAAGATACTGGATAAGTTGCTTGTGAATCTGGCTCGGATTCTGGGAAACTGTCATCAATCTCTGGAGGCTCCTCCGGCATTGGCATTGGCAACATTTCTTCCACCTTAACCAAAAGAAACGGAGAAATCAGCGACCTTGGCATGTGACTAAGATTGTCTTCCAGGGGCTTGATTTGCCAATATCCCTGCATGCCCTGCAGCTCCACAACATGATTGTTAGCATTAACATTCTGCCAGCCACTCAACAACTGCACAGCCAGCAGAGGCAGTGCATCTTGATTGATGGCATATCTGATATTCTCCGCACCGATGGCTTCGCGAACAGGGGGCGACGCGTTGAGGGTGGTCACCGCCATGAGGACATGGGTCTCCATCTGAACAACCCATATGAATATGCTGTGCGACTCAAAGGCGGCCAGGAAGTCCTGCCACTGGCAGAAGCATACAAATCCCATTGTTGGCGTCGGGATGAAAATTAGCTGCAGCTCTTGGTCAGGATTTGCGTTGACTTCCTGATTCGTGAACTTAGTTGCTGCATTCGATTGAAACTCACAGCTATAATGCGAACTGGTGTCCACTTCCGAATAGGCGATCGTTGTGACCCGCTGGTATGGGCAGAAGGTTTCCAAATTATCAACCGAGCTGTGCTGGACCTGATCCGTACCAATAACTGTGAGAGAAGAAGCTGCAGGTGCAGCTGGATTTATATTTTGTTCCCCCGAGCTGCGCGACACCACACTTGCCACATTTTTCTCGGTGTCATCGAAGTCTACATAATTTTTTGGGCCTTTGGTACATTGACGCTTCACTTTGTCCAACTGGTTGACAAGCAGCATCTTCTTATCGCAAAGGAACAAAGTGGAGGTGAAGTTCTTCTGCTCCTTCGCCAGATGGGCATTAACCGTTTGGTGTAAGTTGATGGTATCGGTAACTGAGAGATGGAGAAGAAAACATTTGGCAATTACATTTCCTTGACTACAGTAGGTAATGAAAGCATCAACTCACTATCGCAATTTACAGCAGAGGCATCTACAATGATGGCATTCAAGCGGCGAAGCTCATTAACCACACGTTGATTCCGCCTTGAACGACGCAAAGCCATAGCGGATAAGTCCTCCTCGTCGGGGACCTCCATCTCCTCGTACTCATTGATCCTGCCTATGATTCCATCGTGATTGATAGGCATTCTTGAAGAAAAACAAAACAATCCATTACAACTAAGCAAAAATAAAATTTAAGAAGATGTATAGTGTTGAGAAATTGTGAAAAGACGGTAAAGTTGTCAGCACTGGATAAAAAAAAAAAAAACTTTATATTATATTATCAAATATATTGAAATTCAGTATGCAGATGTATTAGCCTTGTAAAAACTATGTAAGTCAGAACAGTTTTCCGAATCCAAATTAATTTATTTTTAGCTTAGTTATTCTATTTTTAAGCTGCAAGGGTATACAAACTTCGGGGTGCCAAAGTTAGCTTTCTTTCTTGTTCAATATTAGATTTTGTCATTAAGGTAAATTTTTGTATTAGAGAAATGTAGTTTCTGAATATCACTTTTATTATTTATGAAGCATTTCTGAGAATTGTTCATAAGCTTATTCTCGTTTTACGTCAAACGCCACAAAAAGGGAGGGGGGAGCAGCGGTCACCGGAATGACTTTTACTTTTTGTTTTTGTTGTTTAAGAAGAACTACCGAAATTCATATGCATGTATATATACATACATGTCTTTAAGGCGCTTTGAATCGCATTTATCCCTTTCGCTATTTATACAACAATGCTTTGAGGAGAGACTTCAT
Source organism: Drosophila tsacasi (assembly GCA_018904565.1). Classification (NCBI taxonomy): domain Eukaryota; kingdom Metazoa; phylum Arthropoda; class Insecta; order Diptera; family Drosophilidae; genus Drosophila; species Drosophila tsacasi. The sequence goes on along the minus strand of JAEIHY010017276.1, from coordinate 74,436 downwards.
TTGGAAACACTTTTACCTGCATAATATAATTAATAACGACTCGCAGGGATACACTTTTGCACTCATAAAACCAAAGTTTTGCTCTTTACATTGCAAAAATTGTACATACATACACAACACCTGACCAAGGTTACCTAAAAACAACCTTTAAATTCCACAAAAATTCCGTTCTCTTACTTGAATTCCTGTAGTTTTTAGTATCTGATTTTCCACGTTGCACTCGTCGAAACTTTGCAAGAATGACAGACGGAAATAGCCATAGCGGAATAGCCATAGCGTTGCCATGTGTTAATTTGCTGCCGCTGCATATCGATGGTTCTTTTAGCCGATTATTGATAGAAATAATAAGATTAAGAAGAAAATAAACAAAGGAAATATATATATTAGTCAAAATTAAGTAGAGTCCTTAGTTATGCTTCAAGAATTATTTAATTTTAAAGTAAAAAATTCTGGCATTTGATTTGTAAATGAATTTTACAGCCCTGAACTCTCTTAGTGTGCCCATAGTATTTATCTCCAAAAATACTTTAAAGCTAATAAAAGGAAGACAAAATGATCACGTGGTTTTCTATATTTCTATTTCGAAAGTCTACAACTTACAGCACTTTTCTACCACCCAAAGTCCAGTCGATCGCATGGCTCACTTCAAATTTATGTTCTCTGCAGTCAATTGGTCATCAATCAAGTGACCAGAAATCGAATCAAAACCCAGGGAATCGATTCCAAAGTCGGACAATGTCGGACAGAATTGAAACCTCAGTGAAGGCTTAATGCTGCCTCAGCAGCCACCAAGAGGCGAACAGAACTGAACCGTGCGTCATAAATAAAAGAAATGAAATCATTTCGAGCAATTTGTCTACAATTTTGTGTCACACTTTCTGCGCCATTTCTCACATGCCATAAAAATGCTACACACACATACACACTTCCGGAGAACACCCATCGATGGGGGAAGGAGGGCACCAAGTTGGCCACCCGGCAAGGTGTCACGCTGATAAATGGCTCTGCCTTACTTACGCCAACTTCTTCACTATCCCTCAGGTGCCCGCTCCTCTTAAAGGAGCCCTTCTTCCTCCAAAAAAAGACCATGCCCCCCCAAGCCCTGCTGCTGTAAAAAAACCACCCATTTCCCTTGGACATTTTGCGTTTATTTTTCACGAAAAACTTTTCCATTTCTCGCCCTTTTGCCGTGTGCCAATTTCAAGAAAGATTTCCTTTAAGTATAATAAAATGCAGTGTCGCTGTCATAAATCTATTCCGCTCGATTGTCACCACGACGCCGCAAAATTGAAATGCATTGACATTGAAAAATTTTCTAATAAAACCGTGGAGAGAATGTTCGCTTTTTAAGAGGGCGAAAAATGAGCACAAAGCGCTTCAAACTTTTTTGGAATTTTGCGCAGTGTTAATACGGAAATTAAATATTTTGAATAGCGAGAGCAGAGCAGCGGAAAAAGGCAACAACAAACATGAGGGGGAAGCAGCGGTAGCGACAGAGTCTCGAAACAATTTCAAAACATTTTAGTTGACAGCGACCCCGGGTCACACACACACACAGCGAAACGCGACCAAATACATTCGCAAGCTCTGGTCATGTTTGCACAGGGAAGTATGCTTCACATTCATCCATATTCCACGAAAAACAAGCGAGTCCCGTGTGTGTGTGTGTGTAAAGGATGTTCTAAGAATGTATTTCACGGGGAAAATTTATTACAGGAAATTAGAAATTCTTCATTTTCTTATATTTTCTTGCTATTATTGGGCTGATTTAATCTTTAAAATTGTATATTTATTTTCATTAAGAAAAAATAGAATTGTGCTGTTCAAGGATATTTTAGGTATATACCAAGAATATTTGTCATTTCTTTAAGATATTTTTTTAGGGGAAAACTAGCCTATTTGTTTTAAAATATTTACCAGACTCTTTTAAAAATTCTGTAAAATAAAGAAAAAAACTTATTTGAATATTGATTTCAATCTTTTCAACGTTTTTTTTTGTAATTAAATTAAATTATCTTTATAAATCATATAAATATTTAATATATTTGTATATTTCTTTGGGTAAAATAGGGTACTTGTCTAAAATATTTCTTAAACTCTATTAATAAAATTTTCTTTTTATCATGTACTTGGGTGAGGTCTGATTTAATTATAATGGTTTTATTTAGATTTCGGTTGTTCCACTGTACTCTTTATTTCTTGATAAATCGTAGAGTAACCGTAGTCTCATGTCTTAAAAAATCATGAATTCTCTTAACTTAAGTTTTACATTGTTTTGAAACGATGGTAAGGAACAATTGATCGAAATGCGAAATACTAGATGTGTAATGAGAAAATGCAAAATGTGATGGTACATTCCATTATTTTGAAACGATGGAAAGGAACAATTGATCGAAATGCGAAATACTAGATCAGTAATGACAAAATGCAAAATGTGATGGTACTTATACCATCCATGCTATAAATCTTAAAGAATAAAATAATCTTTTAATCTTTAAAGTATTTTAAAAATTAATACTTTTAGTCACCTATTCTCTCTAACAAAAGTTATCTCTGTTTATATATTTTAAGTACTTTTTAACACAGTTTTTGTTTTGCAGAACTTCCTAATTTTTAGCATAACTTTTACGCCATACATATAGTTTTTTGTTGCCGACTGACAAAAACGTTTTTGCGAGTTGGCTTAAAAATTCTAATAACACAAATATTTGCAGATGAAAGAGGTACTAAAAGGCATTTGGCCGCATGCTCCACTTGTCAACTGTCGACGGGGACAAAAAGATAGGGGAGATTGGGAAACAGGGAGGGGCAAAGGAGTACAGTAACCAGACCCAATGACCCCTGACCCCACTCCAACTTGGGACTTTCCTCCCGTCCTGTTCGTCCATCACTCAGAGATCCCGGTGTCGTCCCGGCGCTGGCACACTTTTTGACAACGTCAGAAAAGTGGAAAAGCCAACAACAGCAGCAACCAGCCGCAGACGAACGGACAAGTAATAGCAACATACCAAAACAAAACTCCTAGAAATAACAACTAAAAAAGACTACTAAAAAGGGTAGCAAAAAATTCTATAGTTTTTCCGGTTTTCCTTTTTTTTTTTTTTTTTTTGTTTTTTGTAATTTTCGTTGCATGTTTGCTGCGTTTTGCACTTTTCCTGAACATTTTTCATCTGTGCTGGGCAAAACTTTTTGACATGTTGCTGTGCAAATTGAATAAGTCCGCACCGACACATACGCAAAAAGACATTGCCAAATAATGGCTAACACACACAGACACACTCACACACAGAGAAACAGACAACCACTTTGTTTGTTTCTTTATCCGAAAACGCCGCCCCAGGTCGCAATAATCAAATTTGCAGCATCCATCCGGCATTGCAGCATCCCCCGCACTTCATCATTTCACCTGGTACACGGGTTGACAGTCCCTGATCCCTCCCTGATGCACTTCTCCTGTGTGTTGCTACCTTTTGCGATATTGCTAAGTTTATTGCCACCCGACTAACTAATTTCACAGCTCAAAGTCGGAATTTCGGCAATCATATGTGGCCTGGCCAATGATAAATAGCTTTGCGGTCGATTCCTAAAAAGGCTATTGTCGAGGAGGGCCACTCGAAATGGTTGAGAGCACTGAAAGAGTTGTAAGCCGCTTTGGGGATTTCGCAAAATGGGGTTCCTCGGCAGACATCGGGGTTCTATGGAAACTAAATGCGGAAATTTAATAACGTGCGCCATGTTTGTGCTGGGAATTCTTGTAAAAATCTTAATTGTCATTAACAATATTTAATTGTCTGTTTGAATAATATTGTTAAATATTTTAAATTTTTTCAAGGGCTTAATAACCTTAAGGCTAAGTATTTATTGATTTTTGAGAGCAAACAAAGCCATTTCTAAGGCTTCTATGGCTAAGATCGATGTAAATATTCAATAGCCAGGAAATAGATGCCTCTGTTTTCTGTTTAATAATCATATTCAAAAGTGCTTCTCTTTGTTCCCTTTCCCCTCAATAATCTCTGCATTTTTCTTACTTTTTTTTGGTTTTGGCCATTTCTGATTCAGCAAGCTCTGCATTCAATCTTTGGCCATGATAGAAGACACCCACAAATTGAATTCATCGCCACACAAAGTGCATGGGGGCAGCAACAAAAAAAGGGGTAAGTGCTTTTTCTCTCCACAACTCCTGGCGGTCAAAACTGACCCCCCACCCCCCAGGCCGTTATCCAATTTCTGTTTTGGCCATTGCCTAGGCCTGCCTGCCTGCGCTCACTTTGTCTTGGCGTTTTCGACACGATTTTTCTTCATTTTCCGAAATCAATCAAATGCAGGCATCCGTTCGGAGAGGTGCTCCTCCCTTTCCTTTGAATACAAACAGGAGGCCGAGGCTGTCAGCGGCGACACCCGATCCTGGGAGGGCCCGGGCCCTCTCCTGTTCCTCCTGCCTGCCTGCCTGCCAGCTCGCTTGTTGGACATTCATCAAGCCATTTCATCTATTGACTGATTGATAATATTTTTGATAAATGATTGGCGGCCATGTCGTAGTCGTAGTCGTCGGTAGCCCAGTTTTGCAATTCTCTCAGCTTCCGGCTGACCGGGTTATTTACGGCGTGCAAAGCGGCAGGCAGGCAGCGACAAAGGCGAAAAAGGATTTATAGGTGAGCGAGCAGACGCCGCCTGCAATATGCAAATTGATGGATCCTCGGACGGGTCATGTCCATATGCCCCGGGCTTAAGCTTGTTCCTTGATTGAGCTGCCTATAGATTGAGATTGGGATTGGGATTGGGTTTGGGATCTGGATACAGATCTGGAGAGGGGTACAGTCCACCTGCTGAAGAGCACAGAAAAAATATGTTTTTATTTCTAAGAAAATACATAAATATTATAATTAAATATATTTATTTATTTGTGAGAAAATACGTAAATATTATAATGCTGAAACAGATACATAGCATAAGTGCTTTTCCTGAGGCAAGATCTTTAAAAATTGGCTATAATTCTCAAGTTAAATATAATAAAGTAACTGTGAGTATTGTTTTTAGTTTTATTATTACATTTTTTAAAGCAAGAAATAATGAATGTCTATACATTTCTTATAATTCATTGGAATTACAAATTTATTTAAGTGACAACCATTACGTTTTGGTAATAAATTGCTCAAATTACTTGTATAAATAAATACATTTCAGTTATAAGAATTCATTCCTAGGAATCCTTTATACTCTTTAGATATTTAAGTAGTTCTGGTCATTCTTTAGGTCGTTTTTTGTTTTGTGTGCACCATGTTGTTGTGTCAACGTCGCCATTCTGCATCATTTTTCATAACGAGCCCGGCTAATAAAAATTAATTGATACATCAGCGGCAACACCATTGTCGGACGGACCGATTAGAATCAGTTCCAGGAGGGCGCACACACAAAGGTGTTAATGTTGGTGCTGCTACTGAAATTGCTGCTGCTGCCCCGTTCGGCACGCGCCAATGTTTACACGGCTCATGGCTCATGGCCCTGGGCTCTTTGGCCGTAAGCTTTGGGCTTTGAGCTCATGAAACAGGGCGACATACACACATATACACAGCTAGCTAAAGCCGTTCGACCATATGCGACCAGACCAGAGACCCGGGCCAGAGCCAAACAGAACCAAGAATCAAAACAATCAGGCGGCAGCCAAGAGCAGTCAGCCTGGCAGGAGCAGCCACCATACGATACGCCCACATTTGGACACGATGGCACAATATAAGCCAACTCAGGTGAGCGAGAGTCAGGACTAGGTGGGGCGGGAGGGGAAATGGAAGGGCGGAAGGGCAGTGCAGCTTGGGCACGGACCTCGTCGCCCAAAGGTAACTAAATTCTTTCGTGCAGAACTCCACGCTGTCTCTGCTGAGGTGACTCCTTCGAAAGCTACGTAGAGGAGTTTATACTCTTTCGAAAATATTAATAATAATTTAGAAATATATAAAATATAAAGAATAATATTTTACATATGTTTTTAAATACTAATAATATTTGATTTCCCAACCCCAGAGGCAACTTCGAACATAGTTTTTCTTGCTTAAACTCTAAGAAAAAGTGTACATCATAAGTTTCCTACACTATTTCACTGCGAGATAATCACACCTTGTGTTAAATCCGTAAATCTACCAACCACTTACCCCGTCTAGAGTATTTCTTCCTCGGTTTGTGTGCCTCGAGGCAGTGTCACTGCCACTGCCACTTAATGTTGCAGTCGTTGGGCTCTTGCCTTTGTGGCTGAGCTAAGCGCCGCGTGACTTATTTGATTGTTAAACAACATAATCTGTTGCCCGCTCTTCCTTCCTACAAACTGGCCAATTGATTTTTGGTCCAAAAGCAAACACTGGCTGAGCATCCATCGATGCTGGCTGGCGCCACTTGGCACCTGGACGAGATGAGAGTTGAGAGTAATTCAAACAATTTGCAATAAGGCGCCGCTTGCCCTTGGCTTCTCTTCCAGGAAAACCTCCTAGAATAAAAGGAAAACGCTTCGAAGAATTGGATTGAGGGAGAGACAAAGTCAGAGCCCATTTGCCGGCTAGTAATGAAAATGCAGCGTTGCGGAAAATCGCCACCGAAGACACCAGACGACACCAGGCACTAGACAGCGGACAGTCGCCGAGTGGAAAGTGGAAATTGAAAAGTAACGGACTGGTGGAGCCGCACGAGGAGAAAGAATATTGCGAAAGGTATGAAAATGGTTCGCTCAAAATTCATGCATGAATTCCGAGGGGGTGGTTGTTGGTTGGTAGAAAATGGCAATTTTTTTCGGGTGCCCAGAGAAGTGGTTTTCATTTTCAGGGACTCCCTTTTTTCCGAGTTGCTTTTTGGTCAAGCCATCGGATGGGCGAGCACTTTCCGGCAGTCAATATTGCGGGGCGGACAATGCCATTTTAGGTGTTATTGTGTCAATGTCTCCATGGCCAAGTCCCTCCCCTTAAAAACTCTCTCTCTCTCTTGCTACCTCGGTGAGTGGTTTTTGCTGTTGCAGATGCAAACAGAATTGGTAGTTCATACATTTCACAGCAATTTCCATTTGGCCATATTGTCAGGCAGAATCGCCCTCCATTTCCCCCTGCTCTGGCCAGATTTTGTGCAATTTCATTTACCATTTCCAGTGACAACCGTATATACTGGCAAATCAAAGCTAATTCCATGTAATCAGGCACATTTGTTGCATGTCCGTCCCCTTGTCAACATTTTGTTGCGTTTCCGGCAACACACACTCTGAAAGTTGGTTCATAAAATGCAAGAAATGCTGCTGAATTAGGGTCCAATGTCGGGTGTGGGTTTAGGCCAAGTTTAGCTCTCTTTCTGCAATCAGCAATGCTGTCCATTTATTCGATTTTATGGTTACGATTTCAATCGGTTGGCAACTTAATTAAACGAACATAATTAGAGAGTGTAAAAGAATGGAGTTTATCAGCCTCTAAAGGAGCAAATGGTAGTTATAAGGGTGCTTTGAAGTAGTTTAAATGAGGTAAATTTATGGTGTACGGATATTTAAAGCCTTATGAATAGGACTGCAAATATATTCAAATCAAATTATAAGACCTTATTTTCCTCTGTACTTATTCTTAAAACATTAAGTAATCTAGGTTTTCCTTTAACAATAATTATTATTTCCTGTACTGTTTTTCTACTTCTTCTTTGGTAATAAACATGAAAGTCCTGCTTTGAGTCAAGAGATCTAGAGTGCGCCTCACTTGCCACATTAAAAAGCCACAATGTTTATCGGAGGCTCTGGCTGGCCGGCTGGTTCTCCCTTTTTTCTTGAAGCAACTTGACTTCCTTTAGGCAAATTAAGACACACCCCCCGACGCCCCTCCAAGACCGGCTTGGGCTAAAAATAAAAGTAAACAACAAATAAAACAAAAAACAAAGTGTAGAAGGAGCAAAACTAGTTCTACGTGTAGTTAATCAATGGGGAAAGTCAGACTCGGGGCTCTGGGCAACCGGATGCTGGTAATAATATTTAGATTTTTAGCCCTCGATGCAAAACTTTATGCTTGTTTAGATAACATTATCGCCTAGGCCAGAGTCGTCCGTTTCCAACTGGTTTTCCCCCCAGCCAGCTCTTCTCTTCATCCTGACTTTGGCCGCACATAAACTTGGCTAATTTACGATTGCATTGTGCGCATTGGACTCGCTCATATAATTAGAGAAATTAATTTGCGCTCTTTGCCGGACTGGGAATGGGTAACGAGCATAAAGTTTTTAATTTTCATGATGCAGATAATGCCCATTAAAATATGCCCCGGAAAAGGGCCAACGTGATAAAGAGGCAAGCGCCCCGGCCAACACCTGCCACAGCCACTGGCGGTGGTGGAGATCCTTCTTCGGAAAAGGCAGAGGTCCCTTTTGGCAGCTATGCCTTCTCAGCCGCAAACTAAGTGCATTAAAAAATGGCAAAAGGAAAATAATGCAGGGCGAGAGCTCTGTGCCCTGTGCCTCTGCCTCGGCCGCTGCTCGCTTGGCAAAAAGAGAAAATGATTTTTTTATTATGCAACAAACAGAAAAGTCGTCCTTTGGGGCCAGTTGTCCAGACGTCCGACCAACGATGCTTGACGACGACGACGACGACGTCGACCTTTTGAACCGAACCAAAGACCGGAGTCCCAGCGTCCCGGCGTCCCGGAGTCCTGGAGTCAACGAACGCTGCACAGAAATAAGCGGCAAAAAGTTACCGCCGCCGGCTCTGGCCATTATGCATTATTATTATCCTTGCTGCGGGTCCGTGGTCCTGGCTCTGCTTCTGCTACTGATTCTCATTCTCATTCTCATTTTGATTCTGATTCTGATTCCGATTCAGCTGATGGCGCTGCATTTTCGCATATATTTATATATACACTGGTTATATATACGCTTTATCCCTGGCAGCGCCATCGCTCGTGCTGAAAATTACTGCTCGAAATCAATTTCATGCGATTGAAGCACTTAATTTTTACCAATTCATTAATTGATTTCGTTGGCCGTTCGTTGCTCCCTAGGATGGCCGGGTGTTTGTGTATTTTGCTCCTGCTTCCTGGCTCCTGGCTCCGGCAGTCGCTCCTTGCCCCTTTTCACGAGTCCTGCTCATTGAGCACTGACCGGGCAAATTATTACAAAAATAAAAAGGGCAGCGGGAAAAACAAATAGCGGAGTTTCACAGAGTCTCCATGGGGACTTGACGATGCCCTGTCCAAAAGGGTTAATTATTATTTCAAGGATGTGGGCAAGGAGCAGCATTTATATTTAATATGTAGCCAAAAATATATTTAAATATTTTTTTGAAAATTTATATTGTTTGGGAAACTATTAAGAGTCCTTTACCGAGGGTAAAGACCTCGTTTGTTGCTAGTAAATAAAGCCTTGCACAAACGCATCCTTCAGCTTAATAATATCCTGAACTCCCTTGTTGGAATAAAACAGTTTCAATCCAAATAAAGCATTGTGAAATAGTCCTTTCCCCAGCAGAGACTAACGATTAAAACAGACTTTATATCGTTGCTGTTGACTCGATTAAAGGAAGAATCACTTTACAGGTTCACCGAACACCATTTCAACAATTTACGAGCTTAAAGAAACTTTGTAAATGTTTTCCCAATTGGCAACATAAACTTTAAAAAACAGGCAGCCAGCTGGCAAGTGAATAATTGCGGAATGCCGCATTAAATTAATGCAATAGTTCGATATTTAACTGAACTATGCCTATTAAAACAATTACAAAATAAAACACGAACCAGCATCCTTATTTAATTAATCCGCAATTGCGAAACGAAGGGAAAACTCGGTTGCAGACGTATTTTAATAGCAAGAATTTCCAGGACTCGCCTAGCCACAAACAGCATTTGTGCAAATATTTATATTTACAGGTTTGCAAAAAAATAAAAAAAAATGAAACACAAACACGTTGTAAGAGACGCAAAGAGTCGGGCGATGTTTGTTTTATTTAATTCCTTTAATTATTAAATCGTTTCGAACATTTTCTGGCTAGCGGGGCTTTAAAATCGAGAACTGCAATTGAAATACAAATAATTAATCATTAATGTCCAAATTGATTACAATAATGTGCATTTAAATGTCGGTTCGTTCTGCTGAAAACTACAAGCATAAAATGTATGAAAACAAGTGTATGTTTATTTGTTGATTTCCTTTGAAAATGTAATCCAAGATAATTGACAACAGAGCAAGCTTTTAACTATTCAAAGCTGAAGATTTCGGTGTTATTATTTATTAACTCTGATGTAAGAGACACTAGCATTTACATATAAAAGTATTTTAATAACTAATTTTCAGCTATCTGATAATCATTTATCGAATCAAGTCTTTCTAACACCCTTTTAGATTTATTTATTTGTATTATGTTAATACAAATATTAAACTTATCTCAGAACCAATGAATTATTATTTATAATTAATTACACTTCCCTTGGCATATTTTAATTAAAATTGAAGGCGCTACCGCTGCTGTTGCAACAATTGCTCCCCTGACTGCGCTTTGAATTAGCTTAATTGATGTTGTTAAATTCGTAAATTAAATTAAAAACCATATTAATTAAGCCCATCGCATATTTTTTGCAGGCTGCTTAAAATGCTCTCCATATATTTAATGCGAATTATTATTGCCATTGTTATCAGTTTGCAGTTTTTCTTGTGGTCTCGCCCCCAGCTCCTGGGCATATTTGAGTTTTAATTAAATTATTTCATATTGATTTAATGTATTTGGATTAATGTGATTTTTTGTTGTTGTTGGCCAGCAAAGAGTAAAGCCTTTTTTTCGCAAATGCATTGCATTGAAACAAATGTATTTCTGATCAATTAAACGCTTTTAAACGTTAAGCTTCGGGTCTAAAAAATAAAGTGAGAGCCAAATCGGCCATTGCCACTGAATGCGTGTGCCATTAAATTGCCATAATTCGCCCTGACAATGCAGCCGCCCATTCAGCGCGGCATTATACCGCCCAGAGGCAGCAGCAGATATATAGATACTATATATGTGTTGTCTGCACTCGCTGCCCGATATTTTAATGAGACGCTGAAGTATAATTTATGAATTTTAATGAGTTGCCAAATGATGCCGAAGCGTTGATTTTCCATAATTATTAACACAAGCATCGCGCCGTCAGAGCATCGACATTCCCATCATCAACAGCACGAGTGCAGACGGCGACGGGTCCCGGCATGAGTCCTGGCCGCCGCCAGTGTCTGGACCTGGTCGTCAACAGTTCGGCACATGCAGAAAAAATACCAACAACAAAACAAAAAAAAAAAAGTAAATGAAAAAGCGGCCAGGAGAAAGGTCTGGTCGAAATTCAGACCTGAATTCACTTACCTCTTTCACAGACAAATGATTGCTGTATTGTGTATTATCATTTTCCCGACATCAGGGGACACTCAAAAGATTTAATGAAATTGAGAATAAAAAGAGTTAAAGTTCAAGATTTTATATTAATAAACAATTAATTTGTTGTATTTAGTAAACATTATTAAAAGTAAATAAAGTACAACAAATATTAGACCAATCTGTAGTGCACATAAAATATGGCCTACCTTTTTCTTAAAGAAAGTAGGAATTAATTTGAAATAATTTGTGTCCCACTAATATAAAGGTTTTAGAATATATATTTTTAATTTTAAATATTTTGACCATTAAATATCCTGCTATCTGTTCACACAAAATATTGCCTATTGCGTACGATTTTTAAGGATCTCTTCTAAAAATTCCTACAGAAAGTGGAACTACATCTGAGCTATACAAATAATACCTTTAGGAGTTACAAGTTATAAACAATATATTTATATTTATACATTTTATCAAATATATCTGTATAATTTTTCGAGTGTAACAACATTATCCGTAAATTCCTTTGCCGTACATAAAGCGCATAAATAGGTGCACGTTCCACTCCTATCCATTTATCTCTCCCTAGGGCCTTAAAGTGTTTGTCTTATTTATCGTGCCTTTATCGATGTTTGCTTTTTTTAATTAACAGATTATACGGATTTTCGTAATTAAGCATCTGCTTCGAGGATGCTTAAAGTCCTTTAAAATACATGTGCGAGTGAATTGAATATTTTGCAAAATTTTCGTCGTCGGGGAAAGATCATTAATACAAATTAACACATAATTCACGCACACGGTCAATAATGCGTGCGCACAAAGCCATGGCTAATATGCGAATGCTGCCGGTAATACCTAATTAAAGCCAATAACAATAATAATAATAATAACAAAATGGCTGGGGCCAAGGGACAAAGGCGCAGAGGCTGTGTGCCGGATGCATTGCATAATGAAATTAACTAAAATATGCCGTGGCGTTTGCTTAATTAAAACGGATTTCAAACCAAAGGACGCGGTTGTTTCACGCATTCCGGCTTAAGCGTGTGAATGACAACATATAGTAGGGAATTCTATAGGTATAGTATATATAATATATATATATATCTATATATGCACAGCTATGTGTGGCACATTCGATTTTAATGCAAAGCGGCTTAGCCTGCTTACCGGTCGCATGATTAATTGTAATGTCCTGCATTACATTCATGTCCTGCAAAATATTGGCCAATATGGGTTATATTTAAATTTAAGGGGGCCAAAATGTTGAAAACATTTCGGAAAATAAACCATTTACAGTATTATTGGGAAGGTTTGACAGCAAAATTACAGGAAAATACATTTTAATCGAATCATTGCCTAAGCTTGTTGTTTAGCTGACATAAATAAGAGCAACTGAGAGAGCTAATGGCCATAGAATTCGGTAGTTAATTTAGGCATAATCAAAAAAATTGAATTCAAGCATTTAGAAATGCTTTACAGATATTTAATATTTACAATAAGAGCTATTTATTAGTGAGATTAACCTCAAAATATTGCAATCATGCAATCCTCAGTCCTCTGCCAAAGCCAAGACCCACTGAAATACACATACCTAGCATTTAATTAAGTCTTTGACCAAATCGGTAGTAATCATTATATTTACACAGGCAAACATTTTGGGCATTTGCTAGACCAACACTAATTAGAATCCCCCATCGATGGCAGGTGGCGGATTCCATCAGCAATCACAGTTCCGATGCTCCGATGTTCTGATGGTCCAAGACATGACATTACGGCTTAAGGTTGCCCAACGGTAATGATAATGCCTCACAAAGTCAACACAAATGCGGCACTAAATCGGCCCGACCGGACCGGGAGGATACTATATACTTAGGATATAGGTGAGGACGGAGGATGGGGGCAAGTGAGTGGCAAATGAACTCGTAATACCTCCACACCGACACGTTTATGCACTCAGCCAAGGGGGGGGAGGTAGGGAGCTGCTAGGAAGGGCCTTGGGCGGGCGACACTTGTGGCACATTTAGTTGGGCCCTAACGGCTGTCTCCGACTAACAGTAAACAGCAATCACTGCTAATGAGTTTTATTGTAAATTAAAATTGCAATCAGTGTCAGGCACTGGCAGCAACAGCAGCAGCATCAGCTCAGCTAAAGTGTGCGGGAATGCACTATAGTATATGGCATAGTGACGCTTTTAGGGTCGCTGTGCCCACCCATGATAAATGCAATAAATGACACGTTGAACGCCTGTGACTCAAATCCTTGCATAATAAATTTGCCAAATTGCAAAACATTAAATAAAGACAATGTGCAATGACAAGCCAGAACACACACACAGGGAGGGACACGACAGTGGGGTGATGTCCCTGTCGTTAGGCCACCATTCCGATCCATAACCCATAAACCACATGCTACTATAGTCGATAGTTTTATCTGTGGATAGCTGGGTAGATGGGATTGTTGGGAGGTCATGGATTCAGGGGGCAATGCATCTGTTGCCTGGATGTGGCACCAATAGTTGGCTTTTCTTTTACTGGATTTTCTACTTGATTTGGCGGTAAATTTTACATGATTTTTATGACCTTAAATCAGGCAGTAAGCTTTGGATATATATCAAGGTTTTATGGGGTTAATTTGTACAATGTTTAGACATTTATTTGAATACCATTTAATATTTTTAATGATTTTAAAACACTTAGTACATAGTTTTAACTTATCTTAATAATTATGATATTTTCTGTTTATTTTACTGAATTATTTATATTATTGTTTGGTACTTAAATTATTATTTAAAATCTTAAACCTGAAGTCTCTCTTCTTTTACTGATTTTCCACTTGTCAGTATTAAAACCTCGCTCCTTATGGCGACTATTGCCATCACTGGCTTTATAAGCTCACACACACGCACCCCAAAGTACTCCTCTCACCCACACAATTACTCCACCAGGACCCACCTCCCCCACACACACGCACCCACACACACACAGACGGACACATGTGATGTCATTAAAAAGGCATTCATCATGCAGGAGCCAGGATGGATGGCAATGCAGCAGGCAGGCAGGCAAGGAAAAGGGCGAGCGGAAAAGCACAAAATGAAGTCATGTAGGATGGCTGACTTATCGATATACCAAGTTAATAATTAAAATCGCAAAATGCGTTAAAAGTCTATCAGTTTAATTGCCATTCGTGGCTACGACTATCAGCAGGCGGTGCCCTTAACCACAGCCCATGTCAATGACACTCTGATGAACTGTCAGTCCTGCCCTCTGGCGCCAGTTCCTACTCTGGCTACTCCTACTCCCTGATGCTGATGATGCTGCTCCCGATTCGGCGGATCCTGCTGATGCTGCATTGATATGCAATTAACAGCATCAAGGGGTCCGGGCAGCAGGACAATTGACGCATCGGGATTTATTCTATGGGCGCATGCATTTTTTATGATTAAACGATAGTTGGATGACTCCCTTTTATTCCCTCTGGAGAGAAGTGGGCTCTCTCTGCTCTCCTGCCCCATCCGCCGGGATATGCCAATGATCCACAGAGCCGAGCCACTGGGCAATAATTGAACAATTGCCAGCTGTCAGTGGGGAAATGTCCAAAAAATAAAAAAAGGGAAAAACGACAAAGCCAACGAAGGACGAATGGCAACCGAAAACTTCACAACTGCAGCTGCTTTAAAGGATTAAAGTATTACCGGGGACATTGGCTATTGGATGGCATTTAATGGGGATTATGCGGAGTCCGAAAAGGAGGCGCCGCCTGACTGCTGCTGGCCGGCACTTTAGTTAAGCCGCGCAATGTGGGTAATATTGGTTTTTATTATTTATTCATTGATTTTGAATGGCTGCCGATTAAATTAGTCGCATTGAGAACACCAGCTTGTGGAGGTTTTTCCGAAAACCAATTGTCAATATTGTTAAGATATTTGTAAGGAGAGGGGTTTATTTAAAGGTTTTATAGTTGAAAAGGAAGAGTTCACTGTTGGACATTTTACGTATGTTTTTAAGAGGTTTTATTCCTCAATCAATACTTTACAATTTAAGCACTTTTACGCTGATTTCTCGCAGAATTAAAACTTAAATAATCTCTCACGTACCTCTTAACCAAACCTTCTCTATTTTCCACTTTTTCTGATTTAAAACAAAATAAATCAAAAGAGCTTAGTACAAAATCTCTCTCCCTCTCTTAAATTTCTTGATAATTTCCCTTGCTTTCGTCGCACATGGAAACTAATGAGCCAACGAGCTGATATATCCATTTAAGCTTACACCCAAACCGTATCCGAATCGAGAAAGCTGGAAATAGGAGGAGACCAAATCCCAGCTAAGCCGGATCCCCCCGGATCCACCGAATTCTCAGACTACCACGCTTCCGATACTCGAAAACTATTTATGCTAAATGAGCAACATGTCTTAATCGGCTATTCATATGGAAATGCATGGATTATTATTCAATTAGTTACGTTTTCAAAGCCCGAGTCGGAATAGAATGTAGCTCGCCAATACACGAGAAGAGAAACACAAAAAAAAAATAGGAGAGAGCAAGGCAGAGGGATGTATCCATGAGATACATCTACCTACACTCGTCCAAGAAAATAAATGGGCGGGTAAGCAGAGCTGCTTCGCTTCAGTGAATTTTATTAATGAACTGTGGCCAACTGTGGCTGCCAGCAGCAAGTAACTCGAGAGCCATGGCTCACGGGAACGGGAACGGGAAATAACCAGGCGATACACCTGCGAGCCGGGTTCCCTGTTCATTATTTGCCCAGGTTTCAAAGCACCTAGCACCGAACCCCAACCCGATCCGCGTCGCACATGTTCAAGCTGCTCTCCCGTATCTTGTATCTTGTATCTTTTGGCCAAGCATATTGCGAAAGCCACAACAACACAGCGGCCACAGTCGCCGCTGCGGCAGCGTAGTAAACGCAAATGGCCATGGGGAAGCGAACTATAGCTGCTGCTGCTGTTGCCACTCTCATTCATTCATAAAAATCCCAAGCGCCAAATCCAGTTTGAGCCATGTACACAAACCAGATTTCACACACATTCGCTCCCCGCCGCCGAATCAAGTTCAGATGATATTGCACAGTGGATCGAATTGGCCAGCAGCAGCAGCAGATGGCTAATGAAGTTGAGATGTTAGCTCCACGGATTTGGTTAATTATTTATATAGCGTTTTCCCACAGTAAAATCAGTCACGATTATGGGATATATTGGAGATTATGCAAGTATTTAGAATGGGGCACTAAAATTTATTATTATTGGAGGTAATTAAATAATTTAAGAAATAAATTTTTTTATTTGTAATACCAGGATTGTCTTTATTTAAAAATAATCAATATAATAAAATAGTTGATTTTGCTAAGGATTAATGAGCACTTGCAGTTGTTCAAAAAACCTTGTTGGGATTTACAAGAAAGTAAGCTCTAAGTTAAATATCTCATTGAATGTTACATGAAAGTGAGCTCTATTTGAGCACTCGATCTTTTAGGGCTGAAACTCTCTTTTTAAGATACTTTTTGGTGAAAGTATGGATTATAACAGGGCTGTCAGATCCACTGTAGCAACGCGTCGGTGTCTCCACCGTGTGGGCAGACAGCGGATGTTCCAACAAACAAAACCAAAAAAAAAAACAAAAAATCAGCCAGAACAGCGACAGCAACAACAGGTACTACTTACCGCCGCTGATGATGGGGCTTTGATCTTTAACTCCAGCCCAGTGCGAACCAGTTTCCGTCATAAAGTATCCGTATCGGTATCTATAAGTATAACTCCGGGGATGGCTCAACTTTTTATTGATTGAAGCTCGTACGTCGCGTGGGCCGTGGCCGTAGAGTGCGTAGGGAGTGGGCTTGACAATTTCGAACAGACAATTAATTATAACTGTTTGTGTCGTCGTCGGGTGGGTGTCACAGTGTCGTCCCTCTGGCTGGGGTTTTTCGTTACAAAATTTCCAAAAATTTGCATATCAAAAGCCCTAGCCAGGGAAAATCGGGAAGCCGCTGCGCATTAGCGGTAGCGAGGGGGCGTGTCAGCATATCAGTGCGTTCTTTGTTTAGGCTCAGGGGCAGCCACACACTCACACACCCACCGCCCCCGAAAAACGCACACACATTGCACATCATCGTCCTCGTTCCCGACACGCAATACTTATAGTTTTCTGCAACTTTTCCCAGTTTTTCCTTTCCCCCCACCTTCCCGATTTTTTAATGAGTTTAATAAATGCTTGCTTGACTTTTAGCGGTAGTAAGTTTCTCAAGTACTCGGCAATTAGCGGCATGCATTGGGCTTTGGGAACGGAAAAAGGAAGCCTTTGGCACACGCAATGAGCAAGTTGAACCGCGCGACGTTCCACTTAAAAAAGAAGTTCCCGTTTCAGTTCAGAGGTAGCAACATCCATGCACAGGGAGAAAAATACAGGAGCTTAATTAGACTTTATTAGAATGGAATTACAAGGAAAGTTAGGGATAAAGGTATAAGAATTTAGTTTAGATCTTATTAAGGGGCTTTTAGTTGATTTTACTTAAAGAAAAAACCATTTAAAGCCTATTCCATAACTCAAATTAGTTAAAGAGATAGAACAACTTTTAAAGTACCTTTAATAACAGAAGAAAATAATATTTGTAAACTCTAACCAATAAACCCATTAATTACCTTAGGAAAATACATTCTTATAGTGTAAAAACAACACAAATATACCCCGTTTAATGAAGCATTATATTCCTTTAAGGGTAATCCAACTTTTTCTCTGTGTGAAATATGATTCTCTCCACTTGTAGGCTTTCCTCCCAAAGTCGACGACTCTTTGATGGCAGGGTATGTGTGCCTCATCCAGAAGGGTTACCACCACACTTGCCTATCTGGCGGATAGGATATCTAGATTGTCGTTCACTCCCCGCGAGATTTAAGATACATATAAGTATATATACGAAGTATATAGTATGCCTCGCGAGTTCCCTTCCGATGCTTTGTTTTGATTTTAATTTGGTTCACACAATTCATCTGAGTTGGCCTAGGCAACAACAACTGTCTCAGTGTCTTGGCAATGACTCGGTGGTAACTTGGCTGACTTGGCTGACTGGGCTGACTGGGCTGAGTGATGTGATGGGGAGTGACTTGCTCAAGATTCCCACATAAATTATGTGAGAGCCCAAGTGTGACCAATAAACCAACTGTCCAGACGCAGACGACGAATACGAATGCCGGCAAAATGGTTTCGTATTGCGACCTGCAATAAAATATGCCTGGAAAAGGCCAACTCGGAGACGTCTTTAAGAAGCAGGCAGCCAACCGCAAGACTCCTGCAACCCTTTTTCTTAACTTAATTTAGAGCTAAATATTAGAAATTACCTCACGTCCGGGGCATCAGGCGGAAAGGGCACAGCGAGAGCCAGTGGCAGGACCCAATCCCCACATAACTTTTAAGTCATGCAAACTTTGTTCCGCACCGAATCGAGTTCAGTTCGGTTGAGTGGAGTGTGCAGGAGAGTGTAGGGGAGTGTATTGAGTGGAGGCAAATGTGCCTGCAAATGTCTTTTCAATTGGCAATCGAAGGGAGCGGCGGTGCAAAAAGCGCTGCGGTAATATCCCTGCCGTAAGGACGTGAGCATGTGTGTGAGGTGTGCGGGTGTCGACTTTGATGCGGTCCTTAAGCAGGCGTAATCCTGTCAAAGTGTTATCGCTAAGCACAAACCCGGCACAAGCCCGGGACACACACAGCAAAGCCCCGTCCGAGTGGGTTCTTCTCTCTGACTTGCATGCAAATTTTTTTGCACCACCACCCCTGATTTCCTGGCTTATATTTTTTCGATAACTCGGCCTGATACTTTCTATTTGGATACTCTTGGAAAGAGGGGTCCTTAGATGAAGTTGTTCCTAAACTTTGCCAAGAAAAGAGTTTCAAGAGACTTCAAGAAGATATATATATCTTTGAAAACCCAGATTTTTTAGGCAGGTTTTTCAGGAATAAAAGCTTTTTAAATTAAAAGGAAAGAAATGTCTTATTTATCCCAGAAATAAATTTTATTAATATTGTACCTAGTATCTTTAGGTAGAAAACATTGTTACAGTTGAATAATTCAATTCTTAAAAAGAAACTTAATCTTTAAACCCTGTTCATGAAATTTTCCATATAATATATATCATATTTTATTATTTATTCCCTAAAAATATATCTTTATCCTGTAATTCCTTCATTAATCGCCCCTCAAGGGTATTCCCCTTTTCAGTTACCATAAATGTAAAACCTTTCTTTCCTGTTTTCCCGTTTTCCCTTCCACTTGATGGTCTCTCCCACTTTTCCTTTTTGCTGACTTTGCCACACGAGTTTTACGCTTAAATAAAAAATATCTACACTTAACACTTTAGTGTTGCTCACCTGGCGAGGCGTGGAAATCCTTTTTCCGCCACCCTTGGCCCCACCCTTCCCCCCTTTGAGTTTCTCGTTTTTCACGACTCTTGTATCGAACAAGTCATCAGCTGGCGAATGCCGAATGCCAAATGGCAAATGGCATCGCTTGTCGCCATAAACTTGAACAAATATGCAGCCGAGAACGTGCCACTTATGCTGCCGCACAATCGCCTTTGCCGCCACCTCCGCCACCGCCTCCGCCTCCCACTGAGCCGCATTTGCTCAAGGTGCTCCAGCACACGTGTGCTGTGTGTCAGGTGAGTGTGCGTCAGGTGTGTGTGTCCAGGTGGGCGGGCTTTATTTGCCCGGTTGGGTGGTGTCAAGGGCAAGGGTTCCTCTCAGGGCTGCGCTTTTTGTTTGCACTGCGGTTTCTCTGCGAAGTGACGGGCGGCGATGGTGGCTTTGGTGTTTGCGCGGTCTGATTGAAAGATTGTCCCTGTCTTGGTCTTGGTCTTGGTCTTGGTCTTGGCCAAATGCGGTTGCATTGGCATTGCTGGGCATAAACCACCACCACACACCGACAGCAGATTATGACAGATTTAGTCCACAATCATTGGGGAATGATTTCCAAACGCTGAAGGATATGAATATGCATAACGTAGATGTGCTAGAGAACACAGAGAATAAAATTATTATCTTAAACTAATATGAAAACTATAAATTTAATATCACAATTTTAAAGTTAATATAAGAACCATTAAATGTATATTAAAAATACTATATGTGTTATCAAGCAACTATTGAAGTAAAAATAAAATTTATTCAACTAAAAAATTAACACCCCATACAGTTTTTCTTCTGAGCTATTGCCAAATATTTTAAATGCCACATATTACGGCATCCCTTGAGGAATCTTATGCTTGGCTGTTTTCACAATTTCCTATATATATTCCCATTAAATAAAGGACTTGAAATAAATTCTTCATTTCACCTTTTTTACCCAGAATTGCTACAGTTAATATCCCATTAGCTTGCTACATTTCCTATCTCTCTCCCTGCTTAAATTGTTTAAACAGAAACACAATTTGATAGAAGAGACGCTGCCCGAGGACGGGTCGCACAAAGACCTCCTCATGCAACACATATTGTGCTGAGAGCGTGAAATATTCTGTCCAGGAGTTTATATAAAAGAGATTTAGGGACACAAGGAGCTTTGGCGCAGGTCGTCTATCATGTGCAGAGGGTATTCACGTTCGCGTTCACTCGATGTCGTAATTAGCTCACTGGAGCTTAGCTGCAGGACGCGGAGCTCGCAGAAAGCTCATTAGCTTGGGGAATATATTACGGAGCTGTCAGTGCTGCCTGATATGGCGACCAGCTTGGCACATCATCATCATCATCCACATCCCTATTCCCGGATTCCACATCGGGTAGTAGCTTTCTCCTGTTGCTCATGCAAATGAAGGCTGACGGTCCGCCTCTCTAACTACCTACTAAATGGGCTCATTTTTCAAATTTTATAGCTACTTAACACAACATCAAACAATTTTTATTTTATTAACGCAACGCCAACACATCTCCATACGCAGCCCAGCAACTCAATTTTCAGCGGCATCATCATATCTTCAAGATATATTTGTATCTATTCGTAATAAGCGTCTCGTTGCTTGGGCGGACCGAGGGGAGAGAACAATGTATTAAAATAATTGTGTGTGCTCATACATGAACGAGCCGGGCTCGACAAAAAATTGGGAAAATTTGTGCCTTTTCCACTCGAAGAAAATTGGGAAAAGTACTATAGGTCTTAGAAAATGTTTATATTAGAAGGAATATCTACAAAAAAGGAGTTTTGAGGCGGGGAATCAATAAGTTTAAAAAGTTTTACGGGAAGTTCAACTATACCAAAGATTTAAAGTTATTTTTAAAGTATTTAAAAGCCAAGATAATATATAAATATTAAATGAAAATAGCTCCTGCTCCTTCAGTAACCTGGCTTGCTTTACCTTCTCTAAAATCCTTTGCATTTTTATTTATAAAATTTATAAAATGTAAAAATCTGCATTCTTCTTCTGATTTAATACTTATTCCCCCAAGTGTTGTACCCAATCGTATCGACTGGAGAATAAAACAAAAGATCATATGTACGAGTATAAGTATTTTTGTACATGCCACATGCCCCAGAGGGACTCCCCTTCTTCTGCTCCTCCTTCTCCTTTTCCTTTGCCGTCTCTGCCAGCAAAGCCGAACCGAAGCGGCATCAATAAATGATTTCACAAAGCCAGAGAAAAACAGAAAATAAAGGAAAAGCGAGCGGCGACTGGCTGAACGGAATGAAAACCCCCGCAAAGGTCATGAAAACATCATTGTCAGAGGCAAGAACACAGAGTCAAAGCGACGATACGAGGCGATATATGCACACACAGGAGGACTGACTAGGTCTTAAAGGGACCCTGCGGGCGTGTTGAGGAATGTGCGGTTAAAAATAAAATCCAAGACAAGATTGTGCCACATGGGTGACACACACACACACACACAGAGAACTGAGCCCGGAGCCCAGGAGGTGGCCCTCGGACTCGGCTCAGCTAATTGTAGATTGCCGGCGGCGCAAACACAAACATGACACACACAAAACGCCTCAAGAAGGATGGAGCAGTCCTGGACCTATTTGGGTTTTTATTTATGAGCCAGGCATTATTTTAAATTCAAATATCAACACATAATCCCACTGCCATGACCCTGGGTATCCCCGAAAAATATCGCATTGCAGTTTGTGACATTAATTAGTCAACAAATCCGGGGGAAGAAGCGATCAGGTTGCAGGAATCGCTTTTTGTTTGCGTGACTTGACCCACAAGGAAGTGTTATTTACATGGCCTTGTTTGTGTGTGTGTTGTGTGCTGTCCACTTGAGAAGTGTAGTTTAGTATCCTTTTTGTGGAGGGATTTATTTGCTTATGCAGTAGTCGGATTTTCTGTCTTATCTGTTTGGAGATCGCATTACAGTCCCGCTCTGTGTCGCCGCCAGCTTCTGTTTAATAAAAATAATTGAGAATAATCCTGTCTGTTTCTGAGAAACCTGTATACAATTACACAGGCATTGAAAGGAGTCTTCCCTTTTCTCTTAATAATCCCTCCTAATGGATCTTTGCGACATCAAATTGGTAGCAAAAGCTACCTGCCTTTTTTTCCATAAATTGTAGCCGAAAGGCAACTCGGCTTTTAATGATACTTGCATAATTGCTATACATACTTATTTGTATACTTAAAATGGTGAATGGTTACCGCAAGAGGTCTCAATCCTTGTTGTTTCTACAGTTTGTGTGAAAATCCGAATCCTTGCCGCGAATCCTTGCCGCTCATCAACGCCCAGCCGCCAAAGTTTTTCACTTTTTAATCCCAGTGAACGCCTCAAGTCCTTCTGGCAGGCGCCTTTGCTGTTGTTGTTTTTGGCTTTTATTTCATTCGGTATATCCCCATTTGTAGGTGTGTTTGTATAGGAAAAGCGGGAAGAAAAGCTGGAGGGAAAGCTGGAGGGTGAAGAGGAGGCAAGACCAGAGCGCGCGCGCTTTTCATCATCGTCATAATCTCAACAGCAACATCAACAACTTGAAGTGATTTGTGTTTTTCATCCGCCTTGCGATGGTTAAGGCTTTACCCACCTGGCTCCCCTCCGCATCCTCAGCCTTCCAGAACCACATCCTGTGGCAGCAGTTTTCCTTTTCGCCACTTTCCGCCCCAGAACCCAGAGAACCCAGAAAGCCCGCTCCTTAGCTCCTCAAGTCTCAGTCTGCCTTTTTTTTTTTTTGTATTTAATCACCTCACAAGGCTCTCGAGCACACAACACGGCTTTAATCTATTTTAATTAAAAATATAATTATTTAATATAGCCCGAGTGGGCGGCTCCTGGCAAAAAGGGTATCCTGCTTGACTTGGATAAAACTGTGACTTGTTGCGGAAGACACTTGGACAGTGATCTCACAAGGATGGTTGGAAAATTGAGGAAAAGTCAAGACAAGTCAACGTTGTGGCTCAAAAGTATCTTGGAGAATTTTGGTGGACTAAAAATTGTGTGTCTAAGATCTATATATAATACTCTAGATCTGACCATACGGTTTAGGTTAAATAAATAAAACATTTAATATTGTAAATATTTTTAAGTGATTAAGAATCTGCTGCATATTTTACCGCTTTATTTTTCGTAATTTCCAAGTTAAATACAGCTTATATTAAATCCCTTAACAACACAAAAAATCCTTAGCATCTGTTCTACAACATATTTCATACATTTTCCTAATAGAAAAACTCCCAAATCCAAATCCAACTTAAGGTTCTGTAAATTAGATTTGCGATCAAACGCATTATACAATTTTCAAGTTGGAAAATACCAATCTCAGCTCACTTCCTGTGACTTTGCCATGCTTGCCAATTTACGGATCGTTCCTTTTTAGGCCACAAAAAAAAGTGGAGGGAAAAAAGCAGGCAGAGAATCCTGAACACATGCCGGCAAAATTTCACATAAAATTATAAAGTATCCGCAGCTGGAGGGAGCCGGAGCCGAGGGGGAGCACAGCAGAAGTGTAAGTACTTGGGGAAACTTTCTTTGCTGTGCAAATTTACGCCGGCAAATCTGTGCAGGCTTTTGTCACAAACTCCCAGCCAAGCACATCATGTGTAGAATTCATTAAGGTGACTAAATATATATATATATATTTATTTTTTCTCCTATGCTTTTTTTGGGGGAACGATGAGGATGAGGACTTGGCAGTTTCTCAAGCTGCGTGTAATTTGTAGCAAGTGGCGGCAGGTAAAGCGATGCCAAAAAGGAAGATAGAGGCTGCAGCAGCAGCAGCAACAGCAGCAGCAACAGATATTAATTTCGCCCCAGCCAAGGCAAAGTAACTTAAGCTTCAACTTGTAGAAGGAAGATTGAGATACAGGCCCGGCCAGAATCCCCACTTCCTTCAGACACCGACACCTTGCCTCGGCTGCTGCTGCTGCTGTTGCTGCTGCTGCTGCCGTGCACATTAATTCGTGGGAATTAATTATTCTCAGGCCTGTGACGATTCCCAAGACACTCGCTCACTCATTCGTTCGTTGATACCCAGATCTGAGACACAGTCTGAAGCCCCCAATCTCCCGGCCCCGGCCCCAGTCCTCCTCCCAGCCAGCTCGTCACTTTGCTTCTGCGGTAAGGCAAACATTTTTCGTATCTGTATCTGCAGCACTTGACGCTCTCTTTTTCCTTTAGGGTATCATCATTTTTCTCAGCCCTCGCTGAACCCATAAAGTAATCTTGGCTAATAAATAGCAGCACCTAATTTCATTTTTATCGCGCTTTGAACGCTTCCCTTGCATTATTTTATTTTTTAATTGTTGCATTAATTTTTTGCGCTAAAGAAAATAAACATTTAAATGGGAGCATCAAGTTTTAAGTGGCTGCTGAAATCCTGTCAATCAAACCATATATTTACAGGCCTTCAGGATATTTTAAATAAACTAATTAAAAGGATATAAATTTATGTTCTTGCTTGTAAATATTTTTGTGATTTATTTCTAGCTTAAGCAATTAACATTTATAAAAAATACTTCAAAACAAAGGCCTGCAGCTTGAACATTTAATTAATATTCCTTCATAAATATAAATGAGACGTTTTGCTCTGAGCTATACTTGAGTCTCGTGTGAGCTCGTAAATAGATTATAAACTAATTAGGAAATCTTTAAAATTTAATTTTAATTCGTTGTTGATTCTAGTATTTATTCAGGTTTTAAGAAGGTTAAGATATCATAAGTAAATGTACTTATTAGGGTATTTCCCTGTCGATTTAAGTCTCTTTTTCGTGATATATATGCGAATATGTGAATGCGACTGTGCATATATGTATATATATATGTATATATACAGATATACACATAGGAAAAGTTTATGTACTCATTGCCGTCTCCCCATCTACTGCCACGGATAAGCGTCGCAATTACAACAGGGCCTGCTTCATCGCTTCATCTTTTTTTACGGCTGCCCTACAATGGCCGTTTTGGGATAGTCTTATGGCTGGCGATGGCTCAGAGCTGTTGGCCAAGAGCAGACACCGAGCCAAGCCAACGGGGCCCATAACAAATCATTGGGCCATGTTTTAGCGTTGGAGTAAGTAAATTTGATGATTTGCACTTTGAACTTTAATTTGTTGTTCCCGCAGTTGCTGTTCGTTATGGTTGTTGTATAGTTGTTGCTATAAGCGCATTTTGGGCCTAAAACTAATGGATGTTGTGGAATTTTACTAGCGCAAGCCCATAAGAGCCATAATAAGCTCCAAACATTCATATTTGAAATTGTACAAATAAAAATATTTAGTGTTTAAATGAGGGGATTTTCTTATTATAAATACAATTTGGAAATTATTGCTAAAAGTAAATAGCTTTATAGCTTGTTGACTAGTTTGGAAAATAATAACATTTTATCATACGTTTCATTGGCTACAAATAAGTGGTGGCTTAAAAAGTTAATTATCTTTAATATTTACTATGAAAATAGTTGATTAAATTATATTTGTAGTAATAAATCAAGGATTTTATAGCTTTGGTATATTTTACAAACTGTTTTAAATAGCAAGTATTAAAAAATATTACTTATAATAAAGAAATCAAGTGACTTATTAGCTTACTAAATTTTTGAAAACCCCAAAACTGATGTTAAAATGATTCTTATTTCTATGAGATTTATATATTCTTCATACAAAAATATAACATTTCTATTATGCAGTCTTATTTTTATGAAATTCATCCACAAGTTCTGGTAAAGGGTCTGCAAAAGTGAATGCAGCCCGATCCAAAGCCCCGATTTCGCTTAGTCGCCGCTCAGGTTCTCGGCTCACCACCCCTTCTTTTTATACTTTTTATTTCTTACTCTTCATATGCTGTGACGTCTGTTTCTGTTTTTATTTCTGCCCTCCTGTTCCCCCCTTTTCCAGTTCGTTTTTCAGCACACATTTTGCTTTCCTTTGGCCGAAGAGCGAACATTGCATTATTTATGTACCCAAGCGGGGAGGAGTTTTCCAGAAATTTTTGTTAATAATTCTTAGCAGCAGAAGCTTGTAAAAAAATACCAGAAATATACATACTTATAATTTCGCTTTTTTCCTTCCTAGGCTATTAAGGCTGATGATTTTAATGAGTGAATAATGTGTTTGGTTGGTTTTCCTTCGTTCTACCCTCCTCGGCGGGGCCCAGTTTTTCTGCTTTAATTTTTTAATAACCTTCAAACTCGAGTTGAGGCTGGCCCCTTGGTTAATTCGTTTGTTTGCCTTCGACATGTGTCGGGAGTTGGGGGATCTCTGGACGACCCCCTGCTGGAGAAGTTCCCATTACTATTCAGATCTTGGCTCCCGATTCGAGTGGAGCATTAAATTTGTCATTAGGTTCTGAACATTACATCAAGTAGTGTGTCTTCTTGTAGATTTATCTTTTTAAATATTTAAACGTTCTAATTGGCTGACCGTCGGGCACTTGAGGCTTTTCTTCTCTTGCCCATTTTCTTCTCGCCCTGAGAACTTTTTCCGTTGACATAGATAATTGTGCTCTCTGCCTCCGATTATGTCGCAGATTATGCGGCCCACAACTGACAAATGTCGTCTGGATTTGCCTTTGCCCCAAAAGGGACCAAGAAGAAGACTCATTGCCGCAGCTTTCCATGGGAGGGGTGTGTGTGCCTGTGAACTATAATGAGCCAAAGTTGACTTTTCATTTTGGGCTTGTCAAGTGCCTCAGAGGCTTCTGCATTTTTCAAATGCCTTTGCTGAAGCACTGTGCCCTCTGACATACGTCTTCGAGTCGCATTTTTCAGTTCTGTGGATTCTCTGGGGGAGCTGTGACATTTTTTATGGCCTGTACTGATGTTTTGACCTAGTAATTTAATGATGCTAAATGGCGTGGCAGTTGATTGCCGGAACATGCGGGTGGGGGGCACTTGGAACTTGCCACCAACTCGGTTGCCACTTGCCAAGGGGTGGGAGGTGTGAGAAAGCTTCTCGAGTGCAACACAAATGGAAGCAAATTCAATTTGTAGGTTGAGACACTACAAATGACTGGGAAAGACTTTTTATACTGTGATATTTCTCTGAGTAGATATTTTAAGGGTATTCCCGGGCAGTGTCTCTCTCAGGATAATTTATAATATCCTGCCAGGGTAGCGCCTTTTCCTGTCTTCTCTAGCTACTTTTCTAAAGCTTTCTTTCCGTCTTTTTAGTCTGCATATCGCCACACATATCGCAAAGCATTTCCCCCAAGACCTCAACCAAACAATCTAAGGTCCATCTATGTCTGCTTTTCACACCAAAGGGACAGGGACAGGGACAGAGACTGGCACTGGACTTGGAGAAAGGAAGTAATCCATTTTGAGTGCAGTTTTCAATATCACTTTCCAGAGACAACTTCCTGCCGGCATCATCATCAAAAAGGGGAGAGGGGCAACAGAAAAACTGTTGGCACTTTGCATACAAATGTGCCGGGCCAAGCCGAACTTATCGCAACATTTTAATAACTGGCGGCAACAGTAGCCGGACCTGCAGATGGTGCAGAAGATCTCAGCCGGAGCTGGAGATGGAGATGGAGTCCAGTCAGCTTTCATTAATTACCAGGAAAAGCGAGTTTTTGGTTGCTGTTTTCCTGCCAGTCAAGAAGCCAGTCGGTGTGCGAGTGGATTTTCAACAGGTTTCCTTTTGGCCCTAACTGGGGCCCGCAAGCTGGCTCATATACCGAGTCCAATCCCGATCCCGATCCCGACTCCCAATTCTCCTGGACCGCTTATCTAGCGACCACATCACGCAACAGGCGCGTAATTTTATGAATGAAGTGTTCGCTGCCGGACAGGATTCATGGGCTAGGAAACTGGTCCAGGTTCTGGCACTTAATTGCACTCGCACCTCAGCAGCAACAGCAGCAGGAGCAGGAGAAGCAGCAGGAGCAGCAGCAGCAGGAGCAGCAGCGGCAAGTGCAGCATCAACAGGCCGCAGTTTGTCAGTCAGGTTAACAAATTGCGTTTAGACGGAGCAGTTGCTCAACCGGTTTGCAGCACATCTGTGCTCGATTCTGGTGCACTTGTTGCATCAGCTTCATCATCATCATCATCATCATCAGCAGGAGGGGCACGAGGAGAAGCGACTATAACATCAGCAAAGGAGGGGCAGAACACGAAAAGAAATCAAATAATAAATGAAATGTTGTTAAATTCCATATTCAAATCTAAGGAAAAGAGAATAATACGAATTTTGGACACTAGGATTAAATATCAGAGATTGTACATCGATTGGATAAATATGGCACTCAATGACATATCGAAAATAGTGTAACATTAGATATCGAAATTTAATGAATCGAAAATTATCCTAATTTTGCATTTAGAAATTTAATTAGATATCTTACAATCGAATTTCAAATTTCAAATTCTAATTCAAGAAATTATTGCTATTGCATCCCCTTTTTCTGCAAACAACAATTCCTCCCAGTGTAGTCCCTGGACAACATAAAGAGGAGCAGCAGAACCACGCCACATTGCACACTTGCAGCTCTCTCGCTTATTAAATATGATTATGTGTTCGATTCTGCGCTGCGTCTTCGAGTTGGTACCCAGAGTGGCAGAGTGGCAGAGTGCTTGAGTGCCACAGCTCCAGAGCTCCAGAGCCGCCGATACCGAGTACCAGTACCGGGGTAAAAGTACGATTGGTCGCAGGAAGTGGAGCCGCGCCAGGCGTCGTCACATTGGCGGCATGGCCCTGGCCCCACCGCTCCAGCCACGACCAACTGCTGCCCACTTTTAATGAAGTTTTCCGCTGCGTGATGGTTCTGTTGACTTTCCCAGCTGGGCTTAGATCCCCGCTGCAGAAAGTTCTGGAGAAAATCAATTTTAGCGCGGAAAAACGTTGGTTAAAGCATTAGAAAGTCGGCTAGGCGAGGACTCCCTTTCCATTATTGCCGTCGCCTTGCTAAGTCGCCAGGCAAAATAAAAATCCATTGGTCGTTCAAATGTTTTAATTAAAATTTAATGAATTCAGTGTACTTAATTATGCATTGTTGTTTTTACCCCCTGACTGACGGACCGACTGGCTGACTGCCTGTTTTCTTCTCCGACTCCGATGGCTATCCTGGAAAATTAAATTTAATTGTTTGTATATTTTTCAGCCACTGCCACTGCCACTGCCACTGCCACAATCAAGTGGCCATCGAGGCGTGTTTGAACCAGAAAAAGGTTAGAAATATGGTGACACAGACGGCCCAGATATGGTAATTAAAATTGCATTTATATTGCAATTGATTTGATTATTAAAATATGTCCAGTGAGGCCGCAGTAATGTCAATAATGTTCATGAAGTTAGCCAAACTCCGGCCCGAAATTGCTGTTTTAATTAACAGAAATTGCGTCGAGCCATCAAATAAACAAATAACCAATTTAACTGCAATAATAAGCTTTCTGTATTTTATTAAACTGCAAGAACCCGGAAGCATTATGGTAAATCAATAAAGTAAGCAAACAAATTATATATTTTCCATCAAAGGGCGGAAATAAATGCCCGAAAATAGAATTCTTCAAAATTGAGATTAATAATTAAAATCAAATCTCGACCAAAACAAATAAGGCTGACTAAGATAAAGCTGAATTTACATTTTATTGACCTCGAGTGGAGTTCATTTTAATGGAAAATCGTTTTAGACCACCTGCCAAAGTCTCTCTCGAGGCTGTGAAAGCTGATCCGCAATCCGTTAATGCCGTCGTCATTTGGGTTGCTTATTTTTTTTTTCATAAATTCAAAATATGTATTATTAAATGTTCCATTAATTAAGTCGAGCAAGCCGCCGCCGCTATTAATTAATAAAACTTCCTAGCAAAATGCCGCCACTTTGTCTGGCTGGCCCCGAAAAAGTAGAATCAATTAGGCGGCATTTAAGGTGCAAGTGGACACGCCCACCAGGAGAAGAAAGCCCCCAGGCGAAAAGAAAGAAGAATGATGACCGAAGTCAGGCGGCTGATTGATGACACTGGACAAATTTCCAACTTTAAAACAGAGAATCCAAGTTGGCCAGAAAAACAGTACCAAAGACTCTTCAATTACAAGATGTATATAAGCCATAAGAACAAAAATCGAGATGGCGTAACGCATCTTATTGCTTTCTTTGGTGAAAAGTTTTCCTTCAGTAAAAAATCCCCTTTAATGAAATCAAAGCACTTTCAATTTAATTTGAAAAATTTGTAATTTTATTCAAATATTTTTCTTTGTTTGAATATACAAAAAGTTTGTTGTCTTTTCTTCGTTTTGTTTTGTTTTTGTATTTTTTTTTGTAATTTTTAAGTTGTTTTTCTTTGTGTTTATCTTTAAATATTACATTTAAATATTTACTTTAATTAATGAAATATCTGTTTATACACGTACTTAGCTTGCTGCTTTATCTCTCACCTATTCAATTTAAATGCAAATGCTGTCAAAGTCTAATTTATAATTAACATTTTTATGGAATTTGTATTTATAAGAGTTCTTTAGCATAATTTTTGGCGCTCGCGCGTGCATGCATCAACTTGTTTACCATGTATATAATTATTGTCATGCATGATAAAAAGAAGTACCTTTATTTCGAATATTATTTGATGTCTCAAGTCTTAGGTCTAGCACAAGTCACGCTTAATAAGTAGTCTGTGTTTCGGTTTTGGTGATTTCGATTTCTTTATCGATTTTTCATCGGTTTTTCGTTGATCGATTTCTCATCGTTTACGCTTTTTCGGGCCTGCTCTCTGTGTTTATATATTTTTAAATATGTTTATGTGTGTGTACAGTACGTATGCTGATAAATATCGGGGTATGTCCTATAGCTTAAACTTGAACAACTGCTAATGAGATTGAGTCACGACTCGCCAGACTCGTAATATTTATGCTAGATGCTAAAATGCGTAATTCCTACTACTTAATATCGATAGATCTTACTACGAATTAATATTTTGAGAGTTCTTCTGTTGTTTGCGGTTTTTTATATTTAATTTTTTTTTTTAATTTGTTGTGGCTTCTACAAATGCTGCTGTTTGTGGTGGACCTGGGTGGTGTGAAGGAGGGCGGCAAGCATTTATCGTAGAGCTTCTTTTTTGGGTTGCGCACCTGCCCCGCGGGCTCCAAACCAAATAAATCCCTTAAACTGGAAACCCGGTCTCGGGTCTCGGGTCTCCCACCTCCGGATGATCGTTTGGTTTGTGGCCAACGTGTGGCTTGCGTGCTTCGGGCACAGGTACTTATCACAGCCTTCGAGCGCCGCATGCAAATGTCTTTTCTCAAAACACACTCAACATGGTTTCTCCATTTGCGCTCCGTAATAATCAACGTCATATAGTAATAATTACAAACGTAAAATAGAAATAAGAAAATAAAAAAATTCAATAAAACCCGCAGCAGCCGAAAGAGACACGAACACCGTCGCACATCTATCGATTGAGTGTTTCGTCGTTATTCCATTTCCGCTTCTCTCCATGAATATATATATATCTGCCGGTGATTATGAATGATGTGATGTCAATCAGTCTAGCTGGAGATTCGGCTGGGTTGGGCTGTCTGTGGCTGTCATTCACGCTCAGCACGGTGCTTAGTAGGTCTGCAAGGGAGAGGGGGAGAGCAGGTGGAATGGCTGTTAGAAATACAGGTAAATACAGGTTGTTCTAACAAGCTACTAATTAGTGGGGGCTTGGCAAGGTCTGACGATTGATCTGGATCATTATACGAAATTATATGCACCACAAGAGATATCGTTTTTGTAATAATACCAATTAATTTAGGTTCTAGATAATTTCGATAAGTTTATTACTTATCGAGGGTTTGCTATTAATAATTCGATTAACACTATAATATATTATATATGTTTGCTTCTTTAGAATGATGCATTGGGCTCTGAAAACACTTCCTTTACTTATTTCAATAACAAACATTATATCGCTTAGCAAGAAGAATTCCCTAATTCTTTTCTAATCCTTATAAACCCCAAATCTCTAACTCCCAATTTTTTCTATATATAAAAACTTGATTTCTCAACTTACCACTGGCGGATAGGACATGTATTTATCGCTCATATTGAAGTATGATCCATCGGCTGGCGGCGCCGGCGATGGCGACGATATGTAGCTGCCCTTGATCACCAGCGAGGAGGCGGGCGATGGGGATGGTATGTACAACCCATTAGAGATCAGCATGTGATCGTCCTTGGAGCGCATGGGCATGCCATCGATCAGGCCGGTGGCACTGTTCCGCTGACTGTGGCGCTTAGGGTTGGGCAGGGTCCGGGTGAAGTCCGGATTGCAGAGGGGATAGGGCGGGGTGCACATGGAGCTCTCCTGGTACTTGGGCGGATACGCCGTCGACTGGATAATGTCCACGTTCTCCACGAGGTAGGTGGAGGCGGCTGCCTTCTTCTGAACATCCGCCTGCAAAGCAGTGATGGGCAGCTAATTAGGATTTCAAAACGGGTTAGATCTCGTTAGTGGTTCATTAGTGTCGATGATCCTACCTTATACACCGACTGATTGTCGTCCTTGGAGTAGACATCATCGTTGCTGGGCTCTGCCTCACTCTGGGACTTGTTCTGCCGCCGGATAACGAACCAGGCCACCAGGGCGGCATTTAGAACCAAGAGAACCATGGCAGCCGAGGTGATTCCAATGATCATCACATTGGGCAGCTCATCCTTTTCAGTGTACTCTGCCGAATGGGGCTGGGAGCCCTTGCTCAGGGTCAGCTTAATATCAGGCATGAACTTGCTGCCACCAGCCTCGTTGGCCGCCATCACGGAGAAGTAGTAGGTAGCTCCGGGCTTCAGGCCATCCAGGGATATGTTGAGGAAACCCGGTTTGGCATCCACATACTTGTACTTCTCCTCGCCATGCTGCTTCAGCCTCAGCCGGAAGTAGGTCTGCATGCCGCCATCGAATCCAGGAGCCCAGTTAAGCTCCACTCCCGTGTCACTTACATTGCCCACTCTCAGCTGGAGAGGAGTGTCCGGTCGTGTGGGCTTGCTGAACTCCAAAGTGGTGCTGGCTTGTCCCAGAGCATTCCTTACCACGCACTCGTACTGTCCGTAATCATCGGCCGAGGTGTTTTCGATGAGCAGGGCAGACTCGTAGTTCAAAGGATCCACCTGTCGCTCCACACTCTTGAACTTGTTGCGTCGCTGCATCTTGAGATCCTTGCCATTACGCCGCCAGATGAAGCTGGGCTGCGGGGCAGCCAGAGCCCGGCAGATGAGCTGAGCACGAACGCCCAGGCGAGCGGCATAGCGGGTGAAGTTAGGGGAGTGATCGATTTCAGGGGCAGCTAGGAGGGTTGGGAAAAATAAAAAAATTAAGGATTATTAGGGGAAATTTAAGGAGTGATAAGAGTAAATATATATCTGGAAATTAAGGCTATATCTAAGCTACATATTCCACTTACTTTGCACAACTAGCAGCACATTCTGGGCCGCTGGAGCTCCTCTCTGGTTGTCCACAATGCACGTAAAGTTGCCTATATCACTGCGCTCCACGCTGGCTATCTGTAGCAAGGCAGTTCCATTCTCAAAGCTGGCCATGGTGCGAGAGGCCAAGTCATAGCCATCCCTTGACCAGCGCACATGGGCCGCTTCCAAAGGACGGGCCTGGATGTGGCAGGCCAAGACAGCCGGCTCACCGGCCACAAAGCTGCGACCCTCACTGACCGCCGTAATGGTGGGTGCGTCTATAAGAGTAGGGAAACAAAAAGAACGCGAGACCTTAGCTTAGTTTTTTTGGGGGTCACTCCACTCTCTAGATACTCACATTCCACGGCCACCTGGACCTCCAGCAGAGCAGTACCCTGGCTATTCAGCGCCTCACAGATGTAGACACCCGCATCATTGCGACTGAGACGACTGATGTTGAGACGCGGTCCATCGGAGATCAATCGCTGACCGCTCAGACTATTGCTGCTAATGGGCAGGCCGTCCTTGGTCCAGGTATAGCTGATGGCCATGGGATTTCCGCTGGCCAGCAGCTCCACATGGAATGGCGCCCCCTCGACGCCCACGAAGGTTGTGGTTTGCGCCATGTCGAACTTGGGGGGATCTGGGTATGGCATTTCGTAAATTAAGATGTCTCTGAAAAATTAAAAATCTATAAAAACTCACAGAGAATATCCAAGCTGATGGTCTCGTGCACGCTGCGCTGCAACACCTCGTTGTGGCTCTGACAGGTGTAGATAATGCCATCCAGATCCTGGGTTATATTCACATACATCTCCAGGGTGGACACGGAACCACCCCAGAGACCAGGACGATTGGCCAGGTTCAATCCCTCAACGGGAATGCCATCCTTCCACCAACTGATCTTGGCTGGAGGATTACTAGAGCTTGAGTCACATACCAGCTTGGCCCTAATGCCCGGCACCAGGTTCTTGGGCACCACACTGATCTTGACCGTCTCGGGGGGGACTGGTAGTGTAGTAAAAATTCTATATAGTAGGGATAACCAAGGGTTATAGCCTTTACTTACAGTGCACGCCCAAAGTCTTGGTGGAGAACAGGGGTATGTCTATGGCTGCATTCTGAACCTCACACTTGTAGATGGCATTGTTGTCGGAGGCATTGAGCAGAAGGGACAGTTCGGAGGTGATTTTACTGTCCACCAGCTTGGACGGAGCATTCAGTCTCTTGTCGTTCTTGTACCACTGGAGGGTAGGTGGAGGATTGCCGCCAGCTGAGCTGCATTGCAGTTTCAGTATAGAACCGGAAATGAGGATGTCGCCATCATTGTAGCCAGTTAGCAGGGGTGGCGAAGGGGGATCTATAGGAGAATTAAATATATATTATTATGATCTATTCTTAGCTTAAATTTAATATTTTTTACTTACACAACACGTTGACGGTATGAGAGCCCACCACATTCTGCGTGAGCTCCGTGTTGAGGGCATGGCAAACGGCAATGAAGGTCCTACTCTGCGAATCAATGTTCAGGCTGATGTTGGAGCTGCTGACCCAGCCGCCATCGGAGCTGCTGGTGGTCTTGTAGGTGCTATTGGCCAAAGGACGACCATTCAGGGACCAACTGATGCGGGCAGGAGGATTCGAGGGGGCGGTCACACAACTCATTTGCACAGAATCGCCGACCTTGGCTTGGCTGGCGCCGCTTAGATAAACGTCCTTGGGGGCATCTAAAAGGATAAACAATTTGGATTTATTTGTAGGGTATATATTTGGTATACAATTAATGCTTTTTTTGCTTTGAAATATAAAGGAAATTCGTTGAAACTTACACAACACCGTCAGGTTGAGTTCAGCTCGCAGGGGCATGGGCGCCAGGATATTCTTGGCCTCGCACACCAAATTGGCTCCATTGTCCTCGGCGGCAGCAGTAAATTTGTACACGTTCTCCGACAGGCGTCCTGAGGTTCGTTGCGGTGAACTGACGGCCACGCCGTTCCGATACCAAGTCAATTGTGCCGGGGGATTGCCGCCACGACTGCGACAGGCGATTTGCACATCCTGGCCGCGATTAAGGCTCTCGCTTTGGCTATAGCCTTCGAAGAACGGTGCTCCGGGAGGATCTGCATAGGGGATTGCCGTCTATTATTACGGATTTCTGCTCAACTCAAAGGCCATTCCACTTACACAGCACAGAGAGCTGCACCTGGGCACGCATGGGGACATCGGGGGGCAGGGCCTTGTGGCGGGCCTCGCAGGAGAACTCCTTGTAGTCGTCCTCGGCGGTGGGTTGCAGGTGCAGCGTGGAGCTGGTGGTGAAACGCTTCGGGGCAGTTTGATTCACAGAGACAATGGGCGCTACAGAGAGAGAAAAGGGGGTCAGGGAAAAAGGTTTAAAAAGCTGGTCAAAATATTTTGGAATGTGTTTGCTGAGAAAAATACCTATAAAATCTCTATAGTTCTTTTATCAAATATTTAAACTTCCACTTACCACTCTGTACCGGCACATCGCCCTGAAACCACACGATCTCCGCTGCCGGATTGGCATTCTCGGCGATGCAGTGCAGCGTTAGGTTCTGTCGCTCCTCCACCTCGACCCGGGCATTCCTTGCATAACCCTCAATGACGATGCTACTTGGGGCCGCCACAATGCTTAGCTTGGCATTCGCCCGTATGGCCGGATTCCCTGCCGCCGGACCCACCTGGCACTGGTACTCTGCATCATCCTCGAGCGTGGCATTCTTGATCTGCAGATTGTAGGCATTCTGCTTGGCATCTACCAGGACCGAGTAGCGTGGAAAACCAGGAATCACTGCGGAGAAACCCAGCGCAAAGCCATCCTTTGTCCACTGGACCTTGCCGGCACGGGAGGACACCTCGCAGCGTAGGAGGGTGTCGGTGCCCTCGAGTATTTGTAGATCATGGGGCGTCACCCGGAACTTTTGCACGGCTGGGGGAGTGGGTGAGGGAACAGCAGGTGGAGAAGAAGTTGGAGTCGGAGCCGTAACTGCAGCCATTCCATAGCAGATGGTGGCAGCTGCAGAGAGAGAAAGGTGGGAAATTAGTGCTTTGTTGGAGAAATTAAAGTTATTTTAAATATGGATCTTCAAAGTTATTTTTTTAATATTTAAAAGGGTAAATGTATTTTAAATTTTTGAGGAAACTTCTATAGAATTTCCCCAGTTTTCTGACAGTGCAAAAGAAAACGAGATGAAAAGGAAATTCGCCTGGTTAATCGGCACGTTCGACATTTGCGCACGTAGTTTGCCAAGTGCACCGGCAATGGGAACAGTTCAATTGGCATCGGAATCGACATGGATGTGTCGACCTGTCAGGGACGCAGAGTAGTTCGAGGTTCGGGGTTCGGGGCTCGGGGCTCGGGGCTCGGGATACCCCCTACGGTTACCCAGTTTTACAGCCCACACATAAAATACACATTACTTAAGCGTAAGCCCCGACGACGTCGCTCAGTCACATCGCACTAATTTGGTACAACTTCTTTTTCTCTGTTTCTCTCGCTGGCTTCCTCCGGCGACTCACATGTGTCAGGCAACTCTCAGGCTGTCATTGAGACATGGATGTATCTGTCCGTGAGTCTGTCCGTTGTCCGTGGTCCGTCCGTGAGTCGGTCTCTTGTTTTTTTCGTGTGTTCTCCCCCGGCTCAGTCGGCCCACACCTAGGCCTAAAGTAGGTCTGCAGAGCTCTTGCGGCTCATTAGCATTAAAATGTCTTAAAGAAACGACCAGGCCACGTTCGATACCAAATTGAACGGCCTACTCACTGGGCTGTATAGCTATATATATCCAATATACACACAGACATGTGTGTGCGACCTAATCAGCATTAGAGCAATCTACATAGGTATATATATAGTATAAAAGCATTGACACGCACACTGTGTCACTGCTTCGAGGAAAATGCTGTGTGGGTGCAAAATAAAAAAAAATATATATATAAATAAAAATAAAATCAAGAGGAGAAAGTTCCATTTTTGGTTCGGTCAGTTTTGGCCATTAAGTCTGAGAAAACAAAGCCTCGTAAATCATCTCGCTAGCCCGATCGAGTTCTTATAAAGACTTAGCAGTGATAAATATCTCCCTGTCTAACGATTTAGTCATTAATCTTTGGGCAAATCTCTAATAACATTCTTAATTCCCCCAAGCCGCAAAACAAGTTTAATTGCCAATTGATTTTTCAGCAAGTTATAACTCAGTTTAAACTGGTTTGTTGTGGTGCCACTGTGCGCGCGGCAGATAAACAATACATAAAACAAAACAAACATTTGTGTCGTGGATTAATTGATTATTTGTCTGGGAAGATGGTCTTGAAAGTGGCTCCGAGCGGATATGATTCGGTCAGAGCGGAAATGTGACCGACCACCCAGGGGTTGGGACTGGGCCAAGTTAGTCATTCGTTTTGGGGGCGCCTCGATTTGCATTTTCTGCTGGCCGGCCAAAGTTCAAGCAATTAAGCCAAGCGACAGTTGACCAACTCGGCACTGCCAGAACATTTCCTGCGGCAATTAACAAGCGAAAAAAAAAAGACAGCAAGAAAAAAAACACTGCACAACTTGACAGGTTTTTGCACTGACAATGACGGGGCCCAGAGACAACAACAACATAAACAGAGAGAGAATACTGGAGACACCCGACTTGCAACAGCATACAACTCATTTAGTGTCATTACGGGAGGAGATGGCACTGCGGCTCTATGGGTTTTATGGCCAACAACAGGGGGAGGGGGACAGGCAGACGACGACAGGCAGGAAAGCCACCCCGCTGGCAGGCCGGGGTAATTGTCCCACACACACATAACATATGTGTGAGTGTGTGTGTGTGCTGCAGGATGACCAACAAAGAAATCCTTGAAGTGTGACAGTAGGAAGCAAACAGCCCAAAGAAGCGGCCCAAGGAACAACCAAAGAACTGAGGCACACTGAACAACTGAACAACTGAGTAACTCAACAATTGAAGAGCACAAAACACACTCCACTCGGCTATGACTGTGGAGTAAGTGCAAAGTAAATGAAAGATGAGCCCGAGACCGGTTTAGCATTTCATTCATGGCTTCTACTCCTCTCTGCCATCATCGTTCTGGCCCTGGTCAAGAAGGAGCGGCAGCAGCACCAACAGCAGCAGCAGCTGTAATTGTCAACTGTTCCCCACAAATTGTACGCAAACTAAACTAACTGCTTAACCGCAAAACGCACAACGACGACGATGATGATGACCATGTCGATCCGGGCCTGGGTCCCCCTTCATGTCTCAGAGTCGAGTTCCTGCACTCGAGCCTCTTCCTGTGCCTGCGGCCAGAGCGAGCCTAGGCCCAAGTTGGTTCCTGGCCACAAGTTAAGTGAGTGTGCCTGCTTTGGCCTGGCCTGTCCTGCTTTTGGCCTCAAAAGCTTGCTAATAGTTTTTAGGTTGATAGGGTGCAGGTCCTGGCGAACTAGAGATGGCTAACTAGGGAGGGCTTTGAAGGATAGGGAAATAATTTGCTCTCTTTCCTTGCTTCGCTGTGTTACGTGTGGCAATGCCAAGCCAAGCGCAACGCCGGATGTCGCACTAATGGTCAACGCAACGCACTCGAAGGTCCCCGTTTTAGCCCAGTCTATAGCCTCTATAGCCTCTATACCTCTCCATACCCTCTCTCTCTCTCTATCGAGCCTAGCCTAGGCCGGTCTGCTTTGTAAGTTAAACTATCTACAAGTCATTAACTCATACAAAGCCAGCAGCAACTGTCGCAGAGGCGAGGAGGCCTAGGAGCAGGCAGCTCTCTCGTCCAGAATCCACAATCCCGAGTGAAGTGAAGTGGCCTGGACCAACGCACATTGAGCCTTTTGTTTTTCCCCTTTTTTTTTTTGGTTTTTCCTCTTTCGCCTCCCTTTTTTTTCCCTGTGTGAGTGTGTGTGAGAGGTTTTTTTTTCCTTATCGAGACCAGTTTCCAGTTTATTCGCTCCCGCTGGTAACTCCAGCGCGTTAATGGAAAATATTGTGGCATATCACAGGAAATCCGGTGAGGTTTTTTTTTCTTTGCTTGCTGTTGTTGTTGTTTTTGCTTTAGCCTTTTCCTCTTTCCTTTTGCTTGTTGTTTTTGCCGCACTCTCCTGCAGGACACTTAGCCGGCATCTCTCTTACTCTCTGTCTCTATGTTACTCTGCGCGCTTTGACAAAATTAACGGGCACATAAATCTCTTGGCCGGGTTTTGCGGCTTTGCGTTATAAATTTAATTAAATTTAATTTTTTTCTGTGTGTACTTTACTGCGCCTGTTAAGCAATTTTTTGCCGCTTGCTTTGCTTGCTAACTTAACAAATGTCTTTTATTATATTGATTAAAGCGGCTTTGGTGTGTCAAATTTGTTGTCAGCCATGTTAAGCGCCGGGCAAAGTGTTTCAAATTGTTTTAAATGGCAAGGGAAAGGATTTGGGCTTAGGCCCATAACAATTATTTCTCCACATGTGGGGGGCGGTGTGTGGGGTGTGTGAGTCCCCTAATACTTTCAGCTAAAACTCAGGGCTTTTCCGCTGAAACTTGAGCGGTTTTTAGCCAGAATGACATTAGGATTTTATCTGTAAACAGGGTGATGGGTGACTGAGAGTTGCTTGGGAAGAATTTCAATTAAATTTAAGTGAGTTTTGTTACTGATAAGAATTTTGGTAGAATAATAGGTGCTCTATACTTAAACTTTATATATAATCTAAGAGATCTTCGAGTTATTTTTTGAGGTTTGTTCTCGTTATACCTTTGAAGATCGCTTCCAGTGATTGGTAACCCTGAAAAGATGTCAACTTGGCACTCTTTTCGCGTTCTTTTAACTAACTAGGCCAGCATCTTGGCCATCGTGCTGGTACCCTATATTTCTTTGGCTTTTTGTGGCTTCCGCTTATGGCCAAGTTTATGGCTGACCCAGACCCGAATTCCCTCCTTAGGAAGAGTGTCACGTCACCAGACCAGGCCAGTCCAGGGCAGTCCAGGCGTTTAATGTCCGCCCTGGGCACGCTTAATAAATTCACAATAAAACGCATTTGAATCCCGCGAACGGAATGGGGATCATGGGGGCATTAACGACCTCCAAATGTTTGTTTATTGTTGGTTCCCACACACACAGAGGCAGTGGCGTGGAGTGAAGTCCTTACGCAAATTGCCGCATTACGAAGTCTCTGTCTGAGTGTGTTTCCAGCTCTGATTGAATTATAAAATTTGCAGCGGCCGGGCCAGGCCAGGCCAATATCAAATGCCAAGAGCCAGAGCCAGAGCCAGAGCTCCCCTCTTCGACGTTAAACTAATCAACTAATTTGCTATGAACTTTGCGGTCTGCACAAATTAGAGCGTTCGAGAGCGTCCGAGAGCGCTGCCCGGACCCACACCGATTCCATTTCGAGGCATTAACATTAATTATTTTCTGCTTCATGAGCGTTTTAGATGAACACGACCCGGGGAACCCAGAGATGTGACCCCAGATCCAGGCCCCGGGACTTTCATCTTTCGTTAATTAATACAAAAATTCGGCTGTCGGTTGTGTCAACTATTTTTTTGGTTTTTGCTTTTCTGGGAATCTTTTTTGGAAAAATTGTTGCGGTGTAGCCGGGCAGAGAAACAACAACAGTAAATATTTATCCTAGGCCAAAATTGAAAGTATTTTGCGGGCTGGTCAGTTATTTTTGAATTTATACCAAGGCGGGAATTTTGTGAGGAATTTTGTGAATTTAAGTTCAGCAAACTAAAGCTGCAAAAAATATTTCAAAAAAGAAAAAATGTAGTAAGGAATATATAAAAAATCCTACGATGGAAATTAAACAATTTTGTATAGAGACAACAGGAAAAATACTAACATAAAAATCCATTCTTTACCAATTCCTGCATATAATAAAAGCTCACAGCGAGAGGAAGAGAGAACGGTAATAGATTTGATGATTTTACGACTATAAGCCACTCAGCGAGCAGTTTG
Organism: Drosophila tsacasi; assembly: GCA_018904565.1. NCBI lineage: Eukaryota > Metazoa > Arthropoda > Insecta > Diptera > Drosophilidae > Drosophila > Drosophila tsacasi. The sequence continues at coordinate 32,366 of JAEIHY010017276.1, read as the reverse complement.
TTTGTCCGGTTGTCAATCCACCCATCCATCCATCCATCCATCCAAACGAACCACCTACCAACCAGTTTTGTCAACTGCCACATGCGTGGGCCAGGCCCAGAGTTTTTCAACACCCACAAGACAAAGTCGCAGAAAAAAATTGACAAATTTTATTAGTCATAAATTGAAAATCATAAAAATCATAAAACTCGCTTAGGAGCACCTTGCCTCAGTCTATGAAAATAAATTAATCCTAGTAAAAAGAGCCTTGTGCTCGAGAAAAAATATTATTTAACAGGATCGTAAAACTTGGCAGCGAGCGGAAAAAGGAAAAAGGATATGTGTTTGTCTGCGGAATGGCTAAAGTTTCTCCACCAAAAACCCAGGAAAATTAATTTTCCCCAAGTTTAGGGAGATCTCCTCCTCCTCCTCCTCTCCACAAGGGGGAGCTCAGAGAGATCTCCGAGCGGCTATTTGAATAAGAAATCCAGCGGCCAGAGGTAGTAAAAAATGGTGCGCCAATAGACTCATAAAGAAATCAAAGCCAGAAACCAGTTCAAAACCAGGCGAACTAACTAAGAGACGACAACCTACGTGCTGTGAAAAGGTAAAAGAGATATATAGATGTCTGTATGTAGAGGGAGAGGAAAAAACTACGGGCTTATGAATGGTAACCGCCATATGAATGGCCATACAAAGGCCACAAAAGACGTGGGCTTTGCCTCAGTTTGCGGCGCATATTAAACTGAATTTAAATTTAGCTGGAGAGCAACGAGAGGCACCTCTATGGGTATCCAAGTCGGAGGAGCTGGAGTTTGCAAACCCCGGGCACGCACCACCTGGCTTTGACGGCTTTCTTGGCTTAAGCTTAATGCCGGAGAGACTGAAATGGGCAAGACAGAGCCAGCGATCGACGGCTTGCACTTGTCGCCTCGACTGCAAATGCCAAGACAACGGCTATTGCATTTCATACCCTCATACCCTCTCCCTCCCCCGATATCGGTCTGAGTATGTGGCAGCTGCATAATTATAATGTCTGGGCCCCGAGCGGTACATTGGCTTGTCGCAACTGTCGGGGCCTGTCTCGCCGAAAGGTCAAACAACATATTTTTGCCGTTTTTATTGGAGCTTTACTCTGAACTTTATTCGCGAGACAAAATTAGTTTAGTGCATTTTGTGGTGTCTTTCGACATCAACAAAATCACCAAAATAAAAAATAAGAAATATATATGTGTTCATTAAAAATTCAATGGCAGTAAAAATGCTTGGAAAACGCCATAAAGCAATTCATAACTATGCAAATGCGATCTTAAAATTAGCAAAAATTCATTTGAATTTCAGAGACCCGTCAAAAACATCAATACTATGTATTTCCTTCATTCAAATAGATGTATATACAAACTTTATATAAAATATTAGTTTTTACTGGCACCCGCACTAGGTTTTTCGTTTTCGTTTTGCATTTAATTTTATTTATTTATGCAGCTCAAAGAAACATTGTCGTATAGTCCGAGTTGTCTGTTTGTTTTTATAAAAACTTAATGGTCCACTGATTGTGGGCATTAACCCATACATTTGGTCACAAATACAGGTATATGTATGTATATATATTTATTTTTTCAAGGATGCGTTCATTAACTTTACGAGATTTATGTAGGCGGCGTGTGAACAACAGATGCGGGCCAACCTCAAACAAAGCCACATGCAATTGTCAGCGATTCCCCAAAAAATTTGAAATCAGACACAAATTTTAATGATGGGGACATTAAAGCCTTCTTTTTTTTTATTTTGCACTTTTGACTCAAATTTGGGGTTTTATTTGAACCCAAAAGATACCCAACACAGAGTCACCCAAGAGCCAGAAATTCAAGTTATCTGGCGGCGGTTTTGAAAACCGTTCCAAGCACAACTCTCTGGCTCTCTGGAAACTTAGATAATCAAGATACCGCTGCTGCTGCTGCAGCGAAACTAGACACTATAGCATCTGGGCAGATTAATGGCTCCGAGCTGATTAGTTTGGGGCCAAGACAAAAGGCCAGCTCCAAAGGCCGGTAATTAAGCAGAGACAACGCAACGTGATGCTTTGTGTGGTGCCTCCAGTTTAGTCAGAACATGTAAATTATAGATAAGCCGGAGAGGCATTGGGGTTCCGAGCTCCGAGATCCATGCTCTACATGCCCAGCAACCAAAATGTTCATTTGTCAAAATTAACACCGCCGTGAACGCCGAAACAAATCGAATCACAAGGGCCGCCAGCTAAATGTTACATAGCGAGCTCTTCTACGAATTGGGACAAATTGATTACCAAAGCTAACTTGCCTTTGAAATGGAATACCTGAAAGTTTAAGGAAGTTGGGTTTGTAGGTGAAGAGGGTGTATTTTGTAAAGTAGAAAGGATAATGATTTTTATAAGATATATTTCCTGGCTTCTAAGCCTTTGAAACTCCCATAAAAAATTAGGTTTTTTGGTTTGTAATCATTTGATATTTACATTTAAAAAGACCTCTTAAACATTTTATTGTCTAATTCTATACTAATTTTTAATGCAGCAACCGCAAGGGTTTTTAAAACTCTTAAAAATACAGCTCTTTATATATTTCAAAAAATAACAAATTGGCTTATAATTTGATATAACAAATAATTTTATTGTATTGTATTGAGGCTTTTTAAATATTTTAAAATGCAAATTTACATATTACAAAAGCTTTAAAAAATATGATTGTCTAGTTCTAAACTAGTTTTTTTTAACGGAAACCAAAAGATTGTGTTAAACCCGTCAAAAGGTATCAAAAATATGCCATAGGATTTTATATAGTAACAAAAAACCATTTTATACAAAAATTGCTATTAAACATTAGTTTATTATCTTTAAAAATATTTCATTTACTATTTCTAGTCATATTTTTGATTGTTTTTATATAGGCATAACCTCTTCCCTTAATTTCTTTCCTTCTTTTCAGGAATAAATATATCTCATAGGGTTTTTCCTACTCCTAAAACATCCCACATTCCAAACCCCTCTCTCTCTTTTTTATTTCATCCATGTTATCTGCCCAAAAACATCGGTTTCCGAAAAACTCCCCCGCCTCCGTTCCTACCAATTTTTGGCGTTCTCACACCCTCATCCGTCATACGTGCGGCTTCCCCCGGTTATTGTCATTCTATTAACTCCCGAGCTGTCCCCGATATTTAGACCATCAATCATTTGATTTTTGGGCAGTGCATGAAAAGTTCGTTAGTGCGAAAAATTAACTTTACATTCTTGGCAGCCAACACTAGCTGAAAATTGCTTTAAAAATAAAAAATACAGCAAGGCAGGGCAAGATACTCGTAATTTTCACGTTGTCGCGGAGCAGCGTGGTTCGGCGTCTGGTTATTAATTCAATTTTCACAAGTATATGTCTCTTTTTTTGGGCCACTCTTGTGGGTTTTCGACCACGTCCCTGGCAGTTTAATTGAGGCAAGAAAAAAAGGAACAACAAAACAAAAAGATACAAGCAACTGACGCTGCTCGAAATATAAAAGACACAAAAAACCGGCTTAGGCGCGTCTTGTGTATGTGTATCGGTGTTGGCCATCCATCATTATGAAGTGTTTGCTAGTGTGGGTAAGTGGTGCACCTGCTCGCATTTCGATGGCTTTTCCACACGGAGGGGATACCGGGGTTCCAGTCCGGTTTTGGGTCGGTCCTCCTTCATTGATAGTTTCGAGTGCAACTTTCGCATGCGCAAACTGGCCAGGCAACATATGTGTGCTGCTGCTGGATCCTCACTCGGTCCGATCCCGACTTGCAACCCCATCAACGAGAGCTTCCAGCTCCCAGTTCCCATCTCCCAGCTGCTGCTGCTTTTGCTTCTGTTTTTGCCGTGATTCTGGCTCCATGGCCTTTTTTTCCAGATGGGCATAAACCTCGGCTTGCTCGGTATACTTATTTTTTGTGCGCCCAGCGTAAGTTAATATGACTTGTAGCACGATGATTGCTTCCTGTGCCAAGAGAGAGAGAGAGAGGGGGTCTGAAAAACCCGCTGACAGGCCTCAGCTCATCAGCTTGGCTTTTGCTGCCTTTTTTTTATGAATGAAAAATCGGTGCTGTTGCTGTTGCTGCTCCGACTTGCCTGCTGTCTCTGTCTGCCAGCGGAAGTTATAAATTAATTGAGTAAATATCGATTCGCAAACAGACTCGTTCGCACACATGTCTAGGGCCACAGCCAGAGTGCCAGCTCTGGATCCCCCGACTCTGCCTTGTTAATTGGCAGCATAGAGCATTCAACTCCAGCTATTTGCATAGTCAAATTGGCCAAAGGGACGTGGCTCGGCGGTGGCTCTGGGGACAGGGCAAATCGAGTCAGGGAGCTGTTTAGCAAAGCGGGAGTAGCGAGATTAATGACCATAGAAATCGCATATTCAATTGCTCATCGAGTATTCTCCCGCTCGGCTTTGATAATTTATTGAGAGCGCTTCAAATGAATTTTTATGTGTAGATTGAGATTCGTGCCATTCATGGCGTTGAGCGTTTTACGGCTAAAGCTCTTTTACGGCACACAAGCTAAACTTGGGCTAAACTTTATTAATTACCAAGCGGCAGTCTTATTTGCCAATTATTTACTCGTCGTCATAAATCGCAACTACGTCTTCGGTGTTGTTTTTAACGATTTTCCTCTGAAGAAGCGAGAATTTATTACTCAACTGGAGTAGGTTCTTAGCTGCCATATATTTTATTGATGGCTAGTGAAGCACTTTCTTTGATAATCTGGTTAAATAGGTATCTGAGAGATGCATTAACTGGTTTCTGAAGGAGCTGAGGTTTTAGGCTAAATTAAAAGATATTCTGCTTTCTAGTCAAGGTAAGGCTTCATAACTTATTTGTTTAGGTTTTTTGTATGTAATTTTCCCTACTTAGACTTGACTTGAGATCTAGATCTTTTGAAGAACCAGCTCTCATTAGCATATTCTTTTTTTTATCAGACAAAGACCTGTTATACTCATGTAATCTGTTTTTGTTTTTAAAGCAAGATACCTGGTAACTTCGCACGTTACACTTATTTAACCCAATATTTTTTAACTTGGCCCCAACGGCGACTGTATCTGTATCTTTTCTGAGATCTGAGAGAGCGGCGTCATGCATAATTGCATATATCAGATGCAAACACCTAACTGTACATAGCATATGGTATGTATATAGCTCTGTTTGTATATATATCTCTGTGTATATTTGTTTGCTCGTTAACGTCGCGTCATAAGGAGCGACAACAATTGCTGTAGCTGTTGCTGCTGCTGCTGCTGCTGTTGCAGTTGCAACTTGTTTGCCGTTGACGCCACCTAACTGTCAACTTTCTTTTTTTTATTTTTGCACCCAGGAACTGGGCTCTCGGCTCTCGTATAATTACACCGACCTCTCGGCGGCTCGGCGGCTCGGCTCTCCACCAGGTCTTACTTGCATGCAATTAGCATAAAAAATATCAACAGAGTTTGCATTTATATAACGCTACAAATTATGCATCATTGGAGCTGCCACCGCAACAGCAGCGGCAGCAAACTGCAATGACGTTGAATAATGACCGAAAATGCAATGGCAAGTCAACAGTTCGCCAGCGGAAAACAGAAAACAGCCAGCAGGCGCAGACACCGCAAACACAGCTCCAGCTTTTGGCATAAGACGTGGCCGGAGGAGGGAGCAGCATCATGGGGGAGTATCAGCTTGTACCAGACGTTGTAGTCCTCGTCGTCGTCGTGGTAGGTGCCACTGACACCTTACGCACACCCACTGCCAAACGTGCTGCAATTCCGAGGAGCGGAGACTTGGCAGGGAGAGTGCCCGCCAAGTACGATGAGCTCGTGCTGGCAATGCGATATGGTGAATTGCAGATGAAAAGACCACAGAGTACACAGGGGGAAAAATAAGTATATATATGTATCTAGGAGATTTTGGTAATTATCTAGACTTATTTGGTGGGTTTAAACCATGTAGTTTTAGATATTTCATTTATTTATTTAGGCAAATTAAAGGTTAGTTGGTGAATCTATATTAAAAGAATTTTTGTAATATTTTCTTATCCCTGCAAGTAGGGTTTATATATTTTTGAGAGTGTAAACAATCTTAGGGAAAATATTTATGCAAATGTTATTTGTCTATGGTTTATTTTTGTTGTTTTTAATTATATAGTTTTCTGTGTAAATGATTAAATTAAGTAACTGAAAGATCAGTTGTTGAATCAATATTCAAAAAATTTTAAAACTATTTTCTAAACCCTACAAGTAGAGTGTTTTTCAGTGCATCTGCAACCAAAGCATATTCAAATTATAGAAATAAAATTACAATAATTAAAACCTGAATAGTATTACCACATCCAAAAATGTTTTCGAAAGCCTTCCTTTATTAATATTAAACAAATTAAAGCAAATGATATAAATGTATAAGTAATTATTAGAAATTTATTCCCATCCTAAGTAAAAATCAAATCCTATATGCCATAATGAGAATCAAATATCCTGCCACTTAACATCCATCCAACGATTGGCCTTAAAATCCGAATTAGCCCTGATAAGCAACGATTATGATTCGACATAAACATAAAGTACAACAATATCAATTTCATGAGCCTCCAGCTACCAGATAGCTCAAGGATGGAGGGTGTAAGCCCTGAGAGGGTGTAGCATTTGGGGATAAGGTGGGGAACACCCTCTGTTCCCCCCATACTGTCTGTATATATAAATATATATATATACCAGCACGCATGAATAGACAGCAGTCGAGCTTTGAAAGCGCATTCGCATTCACACTCCTCACATGCTGGAAATCGCATTCTCCAGCTCGGAGTTTTCACTCACTTGACGTGGAAAGTACTGCACAAAAAAAAGCAGCAATACAGCATCAACAGCATAAAACAGAATATGTTTGTAAAAAAAAAAAAGAAGAAAAACAAAAAAACCTACACAAACCTACTACACAAACAAAATGAAAGCGCAATTGCAAAAACCAGGGGAGGAGCTCTACAAAAAATTGGTTCAATTTAGCACAAAGACAACACACGGGTCTGGGGGATATATAGATGGGTGCCAGTACACCTCATCACAGGAGAGGGGCCTATTGAAGTCCCGGGTTTTCACTCTCTCTCTCTCTCTCTAGTTGAGGAAAGCAAACAACGACAACGACAACTCGTTAGCACAAATTTCCACGGAGAACAAATTTGCGGGGAGTGTCGACGCCTTTTAAATGGGCAGCTTTTTAGCTTCATTTTGGTGTATTTTTTGCTTTTCGGAAATTCTGCTTTTCGGTTTTTTTTTTTGCTTCGGTTACAATGGGTTCTCAGGCCGCGGCGAAACAGGAAAAGTCACTCCACTTTGCCTTGACTTTTTGGCAAATTTTCATAAACTGTTATTTATTTTAACTGCACACAAAAGAAAATTCGCTGGCAGCGAGAATGAAGCAAAGAAGAAGTTGCTGTAGCAATTTTCGTTGCTCATTTTCGGTTTTCGCTGGGCGGAAGTGAATTTGCGAAAAAATAATAAGGAACATGTTTTGCGCTTTTGACCAAAACACACAAAAAAAAAAAGAAAGCAAGAAAAAAGTAAAGACCCCTTCAGCCCAAATAGAAATGTTTACACCGAGCTGAAGAATAAACACTGCTTCTGGAGGATCAGGCTAGGGGATAATGGGGTGGGGAATGAAGATGGGAAATGTGCATAAGCCAACGCACACATTTTTTTTTACATTTTTTTATATTTACATAAAAACAAATGACCAGCATTTTGTGCTGCGGGGTCGCAACTTTGTGATCAAGCCCAGAGCCAGGTCTCCAGCCATCGGAGGAGGGTTGTAATTATGCGGCACTCTTTCCGTTGCAGATGCAGATGCAACCTGATGGATATATGTTATGTACTTTATATATACTCGTACGGACGTGCCTGCATCCCGGCAAGGAATTTTCTGGGCTTGGGAAAAACTTGCCTCGACATGAGGTGGCAAAAATTCCACTTTTTTATGGGTGCTTAGGCTGGTTTATGCGATGATTAGATGGGGACTGGAAGGAACTAAAACAAAAAGGAAGTCTATAGGTGGCACTTGGCACAATTAGTAAGCTACACATATTTTTTTTTTATATTTAATATATAATTTAATATTTATAAACTTTGTTGAAGAGAATTTTAACGAAATTTGGGTCACTAGATGTCAGGTTTAATAAATCTCTGAGGTTTAATAAATCATTCAATAATATTTAGAGGTAACTAGTTAATCACTTAACTAAACTATAGAAAATATATATATTTTAAAGCATTAAATATAAGAAAAGATATATATCCACAGAAATCCAACATTAAAGATTACTAAAAATCCATTGCACATTTTCTGTTGGCTCTGTGAAAAAAATGCTTGAGAGCTGGCAAGTGAATTATCCTGTTTTTCCTTTAGACCAACAAAAAAATATAACATTTTCTGGCCCATCAAAAACTGTGAAAAGGATGAAAAGGAAAATGGGAAGCTGAAGCTGGAGCTGAAGCTGAAGCCAAAGGCACAGCCAAAGCCAAAGCTGAAGCCGAAGCCTCTCTCCCGTAATGAGGTGGGCACTTGGGCTTGAGGATGCCTTTGGACCCTGTCCAACTGGAGCACATGCATCACATTGGCTCTGGCCACGGCTCTGCTCTCCGAGTCAAACGCGGTCAGTTAGCCGCTTGAAGAGCTGCTGCCATATGTAGGCTAGTACCAACATCATTTGCTCTTTATGGCTCTCACACGGTTCTGGTACGCAACCCCGGCCCAGCTTAGCCCCATAACCCGTTCGTCATATAATTCGCACTCATTTTTTTATTTTTTTGTAGCTTAACTCCTTCTGTCAGTTTTTTCCAACGCTTTTAATCAGAGCAAGTGGCTTACTAACGTGTGTAGTACTGTTCATGGGTAGTTGTTAGTAGTTGGGCAACCGATTAGCCCGGTCTTTTGCCGCTAGTTCAATGCACTGCCTGCGGCCCAAGCAAAGGATTTATGCTAAACACACACACACATTCACTCCTATTAAGCCAAATCGGGTTTTAAGTCCACTCTCTGCCAGCCGAGGTTTTAGCCAGCTCTAATTCAATTTGCCTACGTAAATCGTCAGCGGATTATAAAGCAGTTGAGTCGTCATATAGTACATGTGGACAGTTGTCTGTGGACTCTGGCTCGGCTCTATGTGGGCTAAAAGAGATTTTCCTACCAGCCCCACCACCGCTTAACCACATCCTCAATTTTCTAGTTTGTGCCAAAAACCAGACGCAAAAAGAATGTATAAACTAATTTTGTAGGTAGAGTTGAGAAGAGAGATGAATGAAAATTGTTCAGAGTGTGCCTCGAGTGTGTGTTGTGTTGTGTGCCTTGTGCCGGGCAGGTGTATTTCGTACTTGGTTTTTTGCTCCCAGCTTGCTCCCTTTTTGGCCAGCGGTTTCTTGGCGGTTTTTGCCCTTTGCAGCTTGGCTTATATTAATTTTCGACGCGTGCAAACTACATACACACAGCCATTTGTATCTGGTAGATCCATATAATGAGGGACAGGCACAGGCAGAGGCAGGTGGTAATGCCGCAAAGAAGTCTCGAAATTATATTGCTAACCTGTCAGGAACCTCATTTGCTTCCTTGTTTTTGTGGTGCTTCAGTTTTTTCTGCGAGTTCTTGGTATTTTCACATTATTTTGAATATTAAACGAGCATAAATTCCATGAATCATAAACATTTATGCTTTCATAAATATTCTGTTGTGGCTAAAAGCCTTAAGCTTAGTTCAATGAACACAGTAAAAGAAAAATTAAATAAAATTAGAGGAGACTCTGAGAAAAATTTAATATAACTATCAGACACTCATGAACAAGTTACCAGCGATTTTCCAACGATTTCCCGTATTTATTTTTCCCCCCAACATATGGCGCCGCTTTGTCTTCTCTTCTCTCACTCCAATTTTCACATGGTGTTAATCGAATATTTTCAATGCCCACTAATAAATTCGTCATGAGGCATTAGGAAGGCCAGAGCGAAGAAATAAGAAGATGATGAACCAAATACCCATAGACAATGATGATGATGACATCGAATCAGACTTTGAATGCAACACAAACTCTCAACACTCGGCAATTAGCACTCACGAATCTAAAAGGGAACAGAGCCCCACAAATTTGATATGCAAATAGTTTTCAATTAACAGATGAACAAATTATAAAAACTCCAACTATGCGAGAGACAAAAGCGGCAAACTTTGTGCAGCGGAATAATAGTAAAAAAAAAGAATAATTAAAAAGCAAGCACACGGCAACAATGTTTGTCAGTTAAAGTGGCAGTGGCAGTGCCCCCGAATCGGTTCCAGTGGCCACCACCCATCTTGGCCCCTCCTTCACAGAAGTGATGGCAAAAATTAAATTATGTGTGCCACAAAGTTCGCCTGAATTATGTCGCATAAATCAAATAAACAGCAGCCGAAGCAGCCAGGGAAAAAAATATATATATAAAAGTTGAGGCTGGCAGAAATTGTTGAGGAAAATAACTGAAACTGTGAAAAAATTTATACGAAAAACTTTTGCATGTGTAAAGGGAGGAGGAGGGAGAAGTGGGAGTTGTAAGGAGGGGAATTCGCCTCCCCCCGTGGACCGTGTGTTAAAGCAACACTTGGCTGTGCGGCTGCGGCAAGAAAATTATTCTCTATATCTATTTGCTGTTTGGAGGGGCAAAAACCGCAGCGGCAACAGCAGCAGCAGCGACTCCGAGTGGGTTCAGAAAAAAACAAGTGTTTAAATGTCAACAGCAAACAAACTAAAAATCGCTGGCAAAAACGACAACAACAACAAGAGACAACAAAAAGAGGCAGACAAAGGACGGTCTGAGCTAGACATGGTTCGGGGTTCCTCAGACCGAATCCCAGATCCACTAAGCCAGCGTTCATATGAAAAGATACAAACTGCCACCGGAGTGTGTCTGGGACTCATCTTCTTTTCAGATGCTTTTGCTGTTTTGCTGCTGGCCAAAATGTCATGAACTTTTGCCGCAGACATTTTCGCAGCGCGGTCAAAAGCGGCGGCTCGCATCTGTGAGATACATTCGGCGTGCATATTTCCAATTTTTACCAATAACTTACCCGAGAGGAGAGCAAATGTCAGCGATATCCAAAACTGCATCTTGTGGCTTGTTGCTCGATTGTTGTAATTTGCTGAACGCTGTACGACGATGGCGACACACACTCACTCACTCTAACTCACTCACTTTAACTTGTTCACAGTTGCAACAGCAGCAGCAGCAGCAGCAGATACGTGTTTATGTTTTGTATCTTGTATCTCGTATCTGGTGGGTTAATTACAACGCGCCTCCTGGGCCAGTTCTAGGCTGGGCCGCACTTGGCTAAGCATTTTGTTGGACATTTTCGCGGTGCAACACTGGAAACTCAGCACAAACAGTTGATGCAAACTGTCAAATCTTGGAAATATTCCCATAAATATTCCTTAGATATTTTTTTAGGTTTTACATATTTTTCTTCTATGTTGTTGTGGATTTTTCTCTCGACGCTTTAACTTCGAACTCTGAACTTGAAACGCTGAGCGACGCAGACGCTTGTCAACATAAACCACGCGCAGACCGAAAAAGACTAAACGCAAAGTATCTGCAAATTGTATCTTGAAGCGCGGCTCACGTTTGTTCGAGCCAAACTCGAACCTGGGCTGGTAACCGGTAACCAAGGGCTAGAGTGGCATGCAACCAGGTTTGAAACGGACTTATACGGGGAGATATGAAGTTAGAGGGTTTGAATCTATGCTTTATGCTTTCTTATATTTGGGTAAATTATCTTATACTGATAGTCTATTGCTTGTACTTATATTATATTTTATCAACAAAAAGGAGCTTGAGTTGAAATTAAATATATTGCATAGAAAATTAATTAATGTTTTTTCGCACCTATTTTCCTACACTCTTTTCCCGATTTTTGCTTTACCATTTTCCTATGTATATATGGGGTTCTGCGTATCTAAAACCATTTTGATTGCTGCAGTCCGCGCGCACTCGTATCCTTTTAGAACACCAGCCTCTTCGTGTTTCGTGCAAAGCTCTCGTTTGCCTTCGTTTGGGGACTCTCGCAGCATCCTGCGATTCGGCGCTTAGAGGTTTGCAACTCTGCTACTTGTGCAGAAGCACTCTTAGACGCCACTTATACCTGGCTCTTTTCCATAGCTGAATATGTTTTCGAAGAGTGAGAGTAACAGGATTACAATAGTAGAGAAGTAAACCAAAGTCTGATGCTTATAAGAGCTGTATAATATAAGCTATGAAGAGCAAGTATAAGCAGTTGGTATAAGCTACTCTTAGATACTCTTATAAACTCCCCGTATAAGCTAATCGTATAAGCTGCTCATAGAAGAGGCCTTATTTAAGGAGAAGCAAACTTTTTCGAAGTGTTTTGTTGTTGTCTCGAGTGTGTTAGGCTTTTGGTTATGAAAGTAAAAGTATTTGCCGAGCCCCGCTGCGGGTGTGAGTCGAAAAACTTCATCGAACAAGAAGGGGCCAGGACACAGGCACTGGGAAAACCAACAAGGAACAACAACAACAAAGAAGGAACAGATCCTAGAAGTTTTCGACTTAAGTGAAAGTGCCAGAGCAATGAGATGAATTAGAAAAACTTTTATATATATATATATCTAAGTAATAGGAAATGAATTGACCGAGATTTGGGATTACGTAGAGTTGGAGTGAGTATCAAAAGTTATTGGACATCAGAAGCGCATTTAAATAACTCATAATCCCACATGAGAGGAGGAGTGCCTAAATAGGGGATGGTTTTCCCTTCAACCCATATCTTTAATCAGTCAGGAATATTTATTTAAATTCTATCATTTAACTCGAATCATTCTCGTTAACAGCTCCTCGACATCTCTCGTTAAATATTTAAAATCAAACAAAATTTCTGCACTTCCGGAATGGCTGCCGCTTGAATGGGAAATAAATAAATGCTGCCGAATGGAGTATCTCTTCTCCATATAAATATATGTATGTGTGAATTTTATTTTTCAAATTAATTAAATACCTCGCCCAACAACACAAATCGCCAGGCACTCGAGTTTTGCTTTTCCAGCTGCTGATAAATTGCAATAAAAATGCACTTCAATTGCCAAACAAAAATCGGTCTCTGGAAAATTGAAGCCAAAGCTATACAATATACTAAAGCCCAACTTTTTCTCCTTCTCCATCCACCGCAGGGAAAATACAGAAATACAGGAAAGAAAAAAAAAAAACAGCAAACAAGTCCGCAAAAAATCAACAAATATGTTTGTTTGTCTGCGCATCTGAATAATAAAAATATTGTGCCAGCGGAGGAATGCCACACAGTTCCTCCGGCAAGAATGCGAAACTGACTCTCAGGTTCCTCACGATCACTGCCGGTGAAAATTCCAAATTTTAATGTACTTTAAGTGAGATAACAAGTAAGTAATATATAATTATATATATATTTATTTTTTATATTTTTAAGGGAATTTTTATATAGAGTTTTTTCAAAAGGTAGTGAAAGAGTTATGTGGGTTACAATTAATTGTTTTGTAAATATAAGTTAAACAAAAAATATAGCTAAGAAACTTATTAGACAAAAAAACGTTTATTTCAATGAGAAAAACGAAAATTGTGAAAAATCATAATGAATAGCTTGTTTTCTGCCTTAAAAAATATTTGAAAGAGGAAAAATAAACCTAATCAAATAATTGTTAATGATCCATTGAACATGTTTTTTAATTTAGGTAATTATTTAAGGAGGAAACAAGGTTCGAGAGTTAACAATAAATATATAAAAATACTTTGTATATAGTAGATAAATACTTATCCATCAATTATCCACTGATATTAACCATTCTTATTGGTAAATAATTAATTCCATCATATATTATTATTTATTTAGGTAAATAATCGAAGCTAGCATATATTATTGCTTTATAAATAGACCACAAGCCATTTCATTGGTCAAGAAATTATTTAAAGAGTGAATTATATTAGAAAATGTACTAAAAATATGATTCTGAAATTATTTAAGGAGTATAATAGATGTACTTTCAATATGAACAATTAATACCCAACAGATAATTCTCACACCTCCACCAACTAACTATCCAGTGATATTAAACCCACCTGATGGGCATAAATTCACCACCACTCCCATATATAATATTATTGTTTCGAAAAACCCCCCCCCTCTTATTTGACTTTTGATGTGTAAAATGAGAGACTGACTAGATAGATAGCCTGTGCATAATACGGCAACTCAACTAGCAGTGCACACAGGGCCCGGTCCGGCTTTATTAATGGCTCATAATGACTTAAGTGAAATTACTGAAGCGTAACTCTGGCCGCGCTCTCCTCGCTCTGTGCCGGCCATCTCTGTCGCGCTCCCAGCTGGCCCAGTTTCGCTGCAGCAGCTACCATAAACGGCGAGAATTCCCACGCGGCATTTAATATTCTGTTGGCCAAGTAAATTTCACTCCTCCCACGGTGGTGGTTGGTTGCCTTTCAGCTAACATGTTGCTTCTTCCTCTTGACGGTTGTTGTTTTAGTTGCTGCCATGACTGTTGTTGCTGTGCAAGTTGTTAAGGTCAGTTCATATATTATGCTTTGCCTGGCAAAAGGTGCCATAAGTCTGCCACGCCATGTATGTGAATCTGTGTTAGTGTATAAGTAGTTTCTCTGGCCGCCCTCTCTCTAGTCTCGCCCCTCCCCCAGAGAGACCCCCAGTCGCCTCGTGTCCTTTTCACTTCTATCCACGGGCAACTGTTGCCTACTTTCCTGCCTTGCGCTTTGTTCTGGCTTTGACTCTCTCTCTCTCTGTGCTCAGTTCCCTTTTGCCTGCTAATTAAGCGAAATTTTGCGTAATAAGCTTGTCTGTAATTTGCGCCATCTTTTCGCCCTTCGCCTTCTCAGCTGTGTGTGTGTAAGTAGTGCTCCTTTTTGGATCCTTCCTCTGGCTTCTGTTAACTGTCATCAAGGTGTTCATTGACTTTGTTATTATACCTCAATGAATTACGGTGCGTCGGGAGAGAGATGGACAGCCTGCAATTTCTTTCTTTTTTCGTATCTCAAGGATGCGCAGGAAAAGTTAGCTAAGCCTAAATTGGTATTAGTCCTTTGATTAACTGGGCTTTCAATTATGTCAAGGTGGGGAACATGAATGGGAATTGATTAACTATGACAAGTGTGAGAGAAAGTGTTTTTTATATATATTGAATAAAATAATATAATTGCTGACAATATAAACCTAATATATATTTCCAGGATTTGAGTGAGCAGTTTAATTAAAATGTTGATAAAAAGGAGCAAGTTCTGGACCTAATTTTAAGCCCTATTAGGGTATTATAATTTCAGTTAAAAGCTTGCAAAGTAGTGAAAGAGCCGTTTCCCACCCTATAAACCATAAGAACAGCAACATTTTTCTAAGAATGTTTTCAACATTTTTATGGATTTAAAGTCCTTATTTTAAGTCCCAATAAGACACATAGTTTTAGGTATTCCTGTTGGTATATCAAAGCCAAACAACAAATAAATTTACACCATTAATTTCCAAGCAAGCTAATTATATAATGTTAGCCAATTTAAATGGGAATATCAATCAGAGTTTCAGGCTAAATTTAAAATCCCCAAAAATCGCACCTACAGTAGCGGGATTTAATTTGCGGCACAGCAGATTTCCAGCTCCTTTCACACACTCCTCCCTCCCACCCGGGATGAGTAGCGCCACAGTGAACCCAAATCCGAAAGATCCTCGAACTCGCACTCATATGCACTTCAATGCCAAACCCAAAAACAACCTAATATGTGTGTGAGTGCGGAGCTCTCAGCGCAGACCTGGGCCAATGTTTTCCACTGATAAGTACGCATTATTTACGCTACGCCTAACTCTCGGCACACACGCATAATTTCATCAAAAATTCACACCAGAAGCAGAAGCAGACAGCAGGCAGCAGGCGAGGAGGAAAAGCGAAGTGGGAAAAGTATAATGAAAAAAATGTGCGAAAAAAAAAATGGTGGATAATCATATTGTGAAATTTTGAACACCTGCTGCTTGTTGTGGTTTTGTTTGCCCCGCCATTTTTATCAGCTGCGAGTGGATATCAAACAATATAATAACGCCATTATTTACACAGCCGCGGCGGCGGTAACAAAAAGCCAAAATGTCATTACACACACACCCCACCCACACCCAGTGTGTTGTTCCAGAACATGTAAACAAAACCATTGAATTAAACCGAAAATTAGCATCGATTTAAGTCAAGACCCGGCGTGTATTATCCCCACGGCTTACCTAGGCCGGCTTGCCTCCTAACCCCTATCGCCGCCGACTTGGGTCCGCTTATCAGTTACAGCAACCCGAAAACCAAGGAACACAAGCACACCCCCTAAAAGCCTGGAACCCCTTCAAACACCTCGTGCTCCGTTGGCTTTAAACAAATTTTGAGCATAATTTAAACATGTGTTGCCCTCCGCGAACTACCTACCGCAACGTGGCACCAGCACCGTACACGCTGCGTATGCTTAATCCCTTTTAATCCGCATTTCGGCAACGTGAGCCGCCGCTCGCCTACATAACCCCAACAACAAGGACGACAACCCTACATCCCTACCCCTTCCCCACGCCCGCACAAGGACATCCACAGGCACAGGCAGAGCAACAACAACCACAGCGAAATGCAAATGCAAATCACGCCGCAGTCGCTGATAAGGTGGCGTAGTATCTGCTAACCAACGAGAGAGAGAGAAAGAGTGTCCTCGTTTTTCCTCTTTTTTTTAAGGATTTTCAAGCGGTCGCAGTTGTCAGCCCCTCGGAGATCCTTGATAGATGCGAGTGGCAGTAAACTGAAGTGTGTATCTGCGAGGGGCCCTCCCGAGTAACTAAAAAACTGGAAAAAAAAGAGAGAAAAATCTGACAGGTGGCTTTTGTTTCTCGGCTATGTACACCCCTAAGCCCGGCCACTTATCGTATGCAAATATTTGACAACATCACACTGGCTCATAAATGCACACCCCAAAAAATAAATGTGTTTAGGCCATAAAAGACACCGAACTCTCTGGCTGTGAGGAGGGATAAATTTAATAACCAGCAGGAATATCTTAAGAGCTTTTTATACATATTTTATTTGTAATTAAAGTCTAGTCAAAACTGTGCTAATGAATTTATTTCCTTTAAAATATTCTCTCTTAGCAAATTAACACGAGATATTCACAATATCCGAGTCAGTTTCCAATTACCTTTTATATTACTCCACAGGAAATGCAAATATCCATGGGAATAAATATTTTGTAAATTATTTAATAAACGCCAGACCTCAAAAATGACCATATTTATTTAAGAGTAAAACGAGATACGTTAAAAAGCCAGGTATTTACTCGATGATTGCTGCTGGCAGTTGATGCTTCCACTCCCACTTCGACTCACCATTATTTGCAACGCATTCAAAGGAGGTGAAAAGCTATATATTTTCCATTTGCTGCTGCTTTCAGGCATCAGCTTTGCCTTTTACTTTGACATCCAGTCCTGGCTGGGACTTACTTACTTTCATTTCATTCTGTTGCATTTACTTGGCAAATTTAATATATACAATATTAATTTCCATCATAAAAGAGGAGAAGAAGTCACTGTCACTGAGACAGGGAAAGATATGGAAAGATATGGATAGATTCTGTTGCTCTGAATGTCATAAATGTTGCATGTGCGGTGGAGATGGAAGGGAAATAAAATAAAATGTTAGCCAGAAAAGAAGTAAAGCGTAAAGCTCGGCCCGGGAACAAAGACAGGGCCGAAAGGCAGTAACACAATTTATGCATGGCCAGAAACCGGGCACCGGGCATCGGGCATCGGGCACCGGGCACTGGGCACCCCTGAGAGCCCTGAGAGCCCTGGCCTTCCCCGACATTTTGTTGCATTCAGCGCCATCTTAGAGAGCCGGGCCCTACTCCTGCCTCTCCTGCCTATTGTAAATGCAGCTTAGAATTTGTTGCAAATAAAGTGAAATGGCAACGACTGCTACGAAATTCCACATCCACACTCGCCGTCCTGCAACACTCGAGGAAAACCAGAGAAGAAAAAACAAGAGAGCTGCAAAAGAAGAAAAAGGAAGAGCTTGGAAAAAATTGGCAATTTAACATTTGACGTTTTCTACGAGACTTGTTCAAACAATATACTTGGGAATTTGTTTTAATGCTCTGGCGGGGATTGGAGGGGATCAGGGGGTAGGTGAGAAGGGTTACTCCACGGCTTTTCCTCGACTTTCCTGAGCTCTGGCGATGCCCGAGGACGTTGGCAACTTGCAATAATGGCTTTAAATTTTTATTAGATGACGACGCTTATGCGCCTTAGTTGCCTACAGTTGCTGGTCGACACCGGGCTTCCTTGCCACCTTGCCCCCTTGCCCCCTTGCAACTTTCCTTTCCACGTTTCGTCCTTGCAGCCTGAAATGTTGAAATGTTGTTGAGAATTTCAGGGGGGAGAAAGGACTTTCAATAGTTGTTCACCACGTCGCACTGGCCCACGTGTCCCGACACACTTATGTGTATATTAGTAGCCGGCCATGTAGTCGACTTTCAACCTGTTTGGTTATAAATAAACTCACTAATTGCCAAAAATAGGGTAAATAGAAAAGGTAAACACAGGCTGCCATCCAGTCGATAAGGAAATACACTCTTAATACAATGGGTTTGGGTTGATAATTAATTAGATTACTGTGTGGAATAGTATTTATATTTTTTGAAACTTTGGAAATACTCTTCTAAGTAGCTTAGATTATTAATATGTGAAGGTTTGCCTATTCAAGATGATAAAACGAATATTAATATTAATTAGATTACTGCATGGAATGTATAATATATTTTTAAGACTTCAAAAACTAGGGAACATGAAAGAGAATTGATTACCATGACAAATGTTTGAAAAAATGAGTTTTATATATAAAATAAAATAATAAAATTGATGAAAGAATAATCTTAATATATATTTCAAGTCTTTAAGTGCAAAGTTTAATTAAAATTATGATAAAAATGAAGCAAATTCCAGAGTTTTTGGTATAATTTTGATGCTCTTTCAGGGTATTGTAATTTCGGTAAGAAGCTTAAAAAGCAGTGAAGGAGTTATTTCCGATCCTATAAACCATATATATTCTTGATCAGCATCAACTGCCGAGTTTTTCTAGGCATGTTTAAGAGAAAAAAATTAGTATTATTTTTTTTTAAATTTTATTGTGAAAAATTAAAAAAAAAAAAAAATATATCATTTTGGAAGTTGAAAATTTGATATGCTAATTAGTTAACCCAATAAAAACTAGTGCAGAACAGCTTTTAGAATTGAAATTAAGGCATTTTTGGCTTAGTTATGAAATTTAGAAAACTTTGATTTCCCTAAAAAATGCTTACCTATATACAAATATTTATTTAAACTACTAATATGCACATATTTTGGGTATTCAAAGCTAAACATCAAATAATTGACTACATTATTTTCCAACCAAACAAATAATATAAAGTAAACCAATTTAAAGGGGAATATCAATAACAGTGTCTATATAAATTAAGAATCCCCCAATACAGAACCCTAAAATAGCACCCATAGAATCGGGATTTAATGTGCGGCACAGCAGATATTCAGTTCTTATCACACTCACACTCGGGATGAGTAAACCGCAATCCGAAAGATACTTGAACTCGCATTCATATACACTCCAACTTCACCTTAAGTTACCAATCGACTTGTCTATTTCCCCAAATATGTATCTAGGTTACCATTAAGTTCTATAATATTTAAACTCTCTCTCCTTCCAAATTCGCATATGCCTTAGTTTAGCTATTTAAAGCAGAAAGCATAGGAAAGTGCAGGAGTGCACTCCTGGCGCTGCAGCATGTTTAGCCCGTTGCCCCTGAGCGTATGCTAGACTTTATTTAATGCGGCTGCTGTTTGTCGCCTAATTCGCATAATTACGCGCTTATTATTTTTGCCAACTGTCGCCGTATCCCCGCATCTGTATCTGTAGCTGTAGCAGAAGCTGTAACTGTAACTGTATCTGTAACTGTATCTGTATCTGTATCTGTGACTGTATCAGTATCCCTAGCCTGCGCCTGTGTCTGTGTGCCAGCGCGTAATTTTATTTAGCTTTGCGTGCAGAGATGTAATTGTGTTATTTGCTTGATTTTATTATTTGCTCCGAGGCCGCAGTCGGGGCAGACCCAGCCGCACCTAGCGGCCATAATTAACCAAATAAATAAAACAGTCGAAAGCTGTCGTTTTTGGGGGTGGGGATGGTTGGTTGTGACCCCCAATCCGAATCCGAATCCGAGTCCCAGCTCCCAGGGAGTAGTATCCACGGGATGTTTGGTAAAACTAATATAATGGCAACATTCCATCCCCACAGCACCAGCACACACAATGCTGTCACAGTTTTTTAGTTGACTCATTTTTGTTGTATGGCCCGCGGTGTTTATTTTGGGGTTTTTAATGTCCTGGCCTGCAGGGGCCAAAGGCAAATTAAATGGCTGTCAAATGTTGTTTTATTTCCGCCGAATGGGTATGGGGACAGTGTTTGCGGGACTACTTATTGGCATGTTTGCGAATTCGGTTCTGCGAATTCGGTTTGCTTGTTCTGGCACTCCGCGCATTATGAAGTTGTGAGCATAACTAATTGAAAAGTTTGTATTTTTTTTCGTCCTGCAGGATTTGGTCTCTTTTTTCGTTCGCTTTTTCCTTTGCCAAATGCTCGGGGCGATTGAGTAAGTGCCAGTCATTATGGGAATTGTCAGAGCTTAACCCGGTTAGAGAGTTAAACAGCCAGAGATCAGGAAATAAATCGCTTCAACTGGCAAAGATACTTACTTACATATTGAAATAATTCCCAAGTACACACAGGATATTAAGGTTGTTAGTTTTGGGTTTATTGTAAAGAAAAGGACCAAAAAGTTTGTCATAAAAAGCGGAAATTTCTTTCTTTTCATTCGGAATCATTGCAAACTTTTGGGTACTATTTTAAAGAGATTTTAAGCCGCGAGAGAATTAAGTAAGATATTTAATGGGATAAGTATTACAATTTTTATCATTACATATTTTTAGCCAGCATTTTCAAGGTATTTTAAATAAGTGGGGAATTTAGAAAGACTTAAACTAAACTCAGAAAGAATTAATATATTTTAAAGATACATTTCCGATCATGAAATAAATCTAATACGAGTTAAAAGAGGTATCTAAATTGTATTTATTTAAATTAATACGTGTTAGATTTATTTAATGCTCGAAATTGTCTCTTTTTCATTATTCATTTAAATAAATACAATTTACATACCCTTTTTCAGTGTATTCTCCTCCTAATCACAGTGCATTGTAAAATTATGAATAATATTTAATAGCAACAATAGTATTACTAAATAAATACCCTTGTTTATGAAACAATAAACCCCCAAGTGGTATGCTAAGTAATGCGATTATTTGGTAAAAGTTTATGAAAGCCCCAAATGCGAGCAACTATGTTTAGTGTCTGCCGTCGTCAGTTATAATTAATTGATTTGCTTTTGAGAGGCAGCTAGCAAACTAAGCGCCAATCAGCCAGCATTGGGGCTTATGAAAATTAATTTAATCACTTACCAGCACACAATGCCGAAGTCTAACTTATTGACGGCTTTAGCAGAACCATTTCCCCCCCCAAAAACCCCCCCGGCAAAATCTCTGGCTGGCTGGCTGGCTGGCAGGCAACGGATGCTGCTGATACACCTGAAATTGAATTGCCTCCCAAGGAGTTCTGCCTTATGGCCTTGCTCACCGCCAATAACCGCAGCAAATTACATTTATTTAAGTTCCGTCACATCAAACGTTTACTGGGGGGAGGTAATTCGGCTAAGGGCCATAACTCAGACACACACACTCGGGGAGGGAGAGAGCAAACCTCGAGCAACAATTGCCCATCTAATTCACTCGGCTGCTCTCTCACCTGTTACCTGTTACCTGTTGTCTTGGCCCATATTAGCTGAGTCGTCGCATCGCATCGGCGACGTCATGATTGGCATCATCGGGCGACTCGACTGCCGGCGGCGCAGTTAATGTTGTCTGATTTCATTAGCGCTGCGCAAGTCGCCGCCTGGCCCACCTTGCCTCACCTGTCGCCCTGAAATTTGCCGTCTATTGACATTTTTCGTCTTCGGTTTTAACACCATGAAGCGTTTATGGGGTCTAAAGTGACCACGGTGAAGTAGTATTCAATGTATAATATATAATATGACAGATTTGTAACATTTTTTATACTTTTTAAGAGTTATAAGTCATTTATTAGGGTTTAAAGATAATTATTTTATAACTTAAAACTACTTTGTGTAAATTCTAGATAATATTTCATGTATTTTATAATTTATTACTATTTTTCAGAGCTCAAAATATATTTCAAAGTAGTTATTATTAATTTATTTCTGTGAGTATTTTTAATAAGATTTCTTCTATTTTTAGAGCTCAATAAATACATTTTTATATTTACTATATATTTATTTTTTTAGGTATAATTAAACAATTTATTAAATTTCTGGGTATTTATTATTATTTTATTACTATAAATTATACCAATTTATTTAAATTTATCCTATATAGACATTCTTTCTTACCTTTTATGATGGATTCTTTATGTAATAACTTAAGAACAAGATGATTTATTATGATCTTCATTCAAATTGATCAATTACAATGTATTTCCGAGGCCAGAAAAGCCCTGTCTATAATTATTCGATTGTTTTCCATTGGTAAAAACAAATTAAAAAATTCCTGGTACACTCAGTTGAGTAATAACATAAATACCATTAAATCTTTGCCATGAATTTATAATAATTTATACACACAAAAGGGGGCACTCCGCGCTCTGAGGGGGGTTAATGAAAACACGTGTAATTTATCCCTCCTCTTTCGACTTTTTCTGTTTCTTTTTCGCCCATCTGCTTCGCACGCCAATTAAGCGACCGAGCTCCAAATGCCGCCACCTCCAACTCCCAACTCCCAACTCCCAGCACCCAGCTCCCCACCCACCCCTGCTTCCACCCGATTTTACATGAACTTGAATGAGGTTATTATTGGTTTTACTTCTCCTGTTGATATTGTCGTCGTTGGCTGTCAATATTATTGCCCCCGATACTTTAATCGCATTTGTGTATGTTGGTCTTTATGGGCATGTATTTATTTATTTCTGAATTTTCCCACCCATTCCCGAGCTCTGTCCTCCGTTGTTGTGGCTAATTTGCTTTTATTATTCGCATTAAATTTGATGCTTGCGTTTATGGATTTTTCTAATAAAACCGGCGAGAGCAGGAATTGAGACTTTGTGTATCGCCAATGTGCGAATTAGCCCAAAAGTGGTCCTTCGGCCGTGGCGTTGTGCATTTTAATGGCCAGTTTAGGACGAGCAGCTGCTGCAGTATCCTTGGCTTATTTTGATGCCTCAAAACAGCCTGAAGGGCCGCCCATGATTAGGAATTGCTGTCATTGATGAAGCGTGTCGAGTTCTTTTCTACGGCCGATTAAAGAAAGGGGGAAGATGGGTTACAAGGAAAAAGGAAGAATTTAAATGTTAAAAAAAAGAAGCTACCAGTTTAAAAATATATAAATTTAATGTTGAATTTAAAAATACATTCAAAACACAAATTAAAGCTCTAGTTACTATAATATCAATCTTGATTAGCTTTATAAGCCTTAAATTACAGCTAGCCGCAGTTCTGTGCAACTCTGGCCACATCAAGTGAAACTATGCAAGCTTGGCCACACTGATTAAAGAGAAAATCACATTTTCTCTCCCTTTAAGCTTTACTAAAACAAAAAATCTTATTCCCAACAAAGTTCAAGCACAAGTATCTACAAGTTAAAGCGAATGTTTAAAAGCTTACACAATTTATTACACTTTTTTGCATTTTTTGTGGCATAAGTAGATTTCCTGGTATACATTTCAGTTGGGTAAACACACACACCCGCAAACACACACATCTCCCCCAACTCCTCACCTTAATTAAAACTGGGGGAAAAAAATTTTCAATTATATGTGTGACCTATCAGTGACAACAAATAAACAAGACGACACAGAGTCAGGCCTGCTTGCTACACAAGTCCTTCTGCATTTGCATATGTGTCATAAAAACGGGCATCGCTTCGCATCGCAACGCAACGCATAACTCCCCCCCAAGACTCAGTACTCGGGCCTCGTGGTCGTATTTTCCCCATTTTTGGCCCCGCAGCAGGGGCGTTTGTTTTTTATGCCACACCTCGATGCAAATCATTGCCACATCTGATGTGCACATGTGGCACGTAACACACAGAAGGACGGATGGGCAGACGGACGGCTCTCGTTGTCGTGGTCGCTGCTGCTGGATTTGTCTGTTTTGCGATTGTTGTTGTCGTCGGCGACGTCGGAGCGGCAGGAACTGGAGCAGGAGTAGGAACGGGAGCAGCCGTTATGCGGATCCTCCGCGTCCTCGCAGGCTGCTGCCACCATCCATTCTCCCCATTTTGCCAGTGACATTCTTCTGTAGGCGCTATGGCGTGCGAAATTGTAAAATTTTCGTCAGACGCAACTCCACCCCGCCATTGACTTCTATGTCCATTTGGGCAGAGAGAAAAATATTTAAAAATATTAATGGAAGTTTTTAAATTACAACAGAAAATAATACCAAACAGGAGAATAATTTAAATTTTTCTAGTAATACAAATAAAAGTAATAAAACTTGGGAAACAATAGCTTAAAAATATAAAAGGGAATATTCTTTGAAGGATAAAAGCCTAAAATGGGAAATAGCTATATCCAAACTTCATACTTGGAAGGAAATTCTGCTAAGGATAAGAGCTAAGTTTGGTAAATATACTCGAGAATTACAAGGAATTTTTGTTACAAATAAAAGCTAAATATGGAAAATAGCAAAGTTCAAACTACACACTTGGGAATTATAAGGAATTTCTGTTAATGATAAAAGCATAATATGGGAAGTAATAGGGACCAAAGTATTTTTGTTAATAATAACTGCAAAGTATGGGAAAAAGCAGGGCCCAAACTACATACTTGGGAATTATAAGCAATTTTCTTAATGCTTTATTCACTTTTTAATGATTAAACCATTATTTTCATGTCTTTATTTCTTATAGAACTTGTTCTCATTTATTTTTTGTTCAAAAACAAACCCCTTTATAAACATATAAATATATTTTTTAAATTTCCTAACATATTCCTTTCAGTGCCTCAACACACTGGTTTTTTTTGTTGTCATTCTTGTCGGTTGTGTATATGCATTATTAAGAATACACTCAGCTGTCAGCAAGTGAACGTCTGGTGTCCCAATCTCTGTTTGCAGTTGGACTCCTTCCACTGTCTGCGATTCCTTAAAAATCCACTCCCAGACCCCTAGTCCTCCCCTTGGCCCCCACAGACGCAGCGACCTCAGCTCTCGAGTCAACTCTGTGACTTTGGCCTGGAGACGGCTAAGACGACGGCGACACCCATTTGAATTTTTAACTTTATTTGCCAGGCCCGCTTTTTTCGCGGCTGTGTGCTTTGGTTATATAGTGAGAAGGTCCTTGATCCGAGGCCAATCCGAAGGTGGTTGTCTAGTCAAGGTCGCCAAGTGGCTTCTCGAAATGTCAGGGTCTTAAAGGCGGACTTGCAATGGAAAAATTAAAAGCCTTACGAAAGCTGGTTTGGGATTTCGCCCGATGTTAATGACCAGTGAGAACTATTGAACTCATAACTGACAGATTTCAGCTTTTCCACTTGCAACATGAGTACGTGCTAAAAGTTTTGCTTTATACGGTTTGCTTCCAACTTTTTTCTTTTCCAGCATAAGTTGAGTTTTTGCTCCGTTTGGCCTGACCGGGAAAAGCCGGCACAAATATGATTTTATATATTTTTCAGGTGGCGTGGGCAGAACCAGCTGAGTTGCCGCTTTTTCCTATTTGCTATTTGCTTTTCATTTATTAGCAAAAAAAAGGAAAGCAAAAAAAAAAAGCGCGAGTGCAACTGGCGCTCTTGGCCCGTCACTTCTGGCCATTGCACACGTGTCCACAAATATTTGCGGTACGTGGCCGCACACCTTTCGGCCCCAATAACCAAACCGCCCAGGCCCCCTTTCTCCCCTTTGTGTGGAAAATAATTTGGCATTATTTCCTTGTATTTTCCTGCTACGGTTTTAATAATCTAAGGGCTTTTAGTTACATTTAGTCGGATGTGTGATGGATGGATGGTACAGGGGGAGGAGGGAGTATAGGGGAGAGATTTCCTATAAACACTGCGGGGGATTTTTGGGAAAAGCCCATTTTCTGCGGTCGCTTTGGCATCTGATAATTTCGCGATTTTCATTTCTAGCCGTGGCAATTTGATTTTAGTTTTCACCATGCACCATGTCGCTCTCTGGCCATGCCTTTTCCAACAGCATTGAAGGGGAAATTTAATTTCGAGGTGAAACTGTAAAATGTTTGGTTTGGGGTTGGGGTCGGGACCCCGCCGAGGTCAGTGCTTAACGTTTTGCCGATACTTAAAGCCGAAGCCCCGTTTGCGGTTATTGCAAACTGTTTGGCTTTGCAGCAGCATTTTGCTGTCATTTATCGTTGCCCGCTGTGCCGAGGAAAATGCGGTGGGGAAAAATGGTTCGGAAAAGCTGGCAAAACGTACTACTACCACCACGGTCGTCGCACTGAGTGTGTGCGCGCTGTCATTTATTGTTGTCTACTTTCGGGCAAATATTTGTGCCCGCCTGCTTTTCGACTGTCGTTTATTGGTGATTACTTTTTGCCGGTTGATTTTCCTGTTTTCGATGGTCGTCATCGGGTGGTACCTTGCTTGCACTCTTTGCCGGCCAAAATGTATTTTCTATTATCACCGCAGTGCGGCTCTGCGAATGAGGAATATAGAATATAGAATATAGAGGTGTGGGCAACCTCATTTATAATTTTTAAGGCTTTGCGGCTAAGCTCGTAAGGTGGGGCGATTTTGTAGTCATTTTTAAATGAGCTTAAAGATGATTTACTGTCGGTTGTGTCCTATTTTTTACATCAGAATGGAAATATAATTGCAATTAAACAGTAAACAAGGCTATAACATATTAATTATTTTCATTTATTTATTGCTTTATAATTAATTTAAATAAAATGAATCGTTAACTAAATTTAGCATTCACCTTTCACTAAAAAATAATCATTTCCCAAAGTTCTTTATTTAAATTACAGCTTCAAATAAACTAAAAAAATAAAACTAAAAACACCAGTTAAGTTCTGGCTTTTAAGCCATTAAATAAACTGCAAAGAAAAGCCATTTCAATAATTAAATTGCTATTTTACCTGCAAGCAGGACATTTGTGACAAGCCACAAGGCAGAGCGAGCAAGGATCTGAATTATTTGATTGTTCGCTTTAAGTTGCCGCTTGCATTGAGCACCGACTGAGACCGACAATATGTAAATTATGCACTTGTCTGGCCTTAACACGAACGCTTTAAATTCCAGGATGAAATTTCTTAAATTTCTTTCGGCTCCTTGCCCCGGAGCCTGGTTAAAGCCATCAATTTATTATATAGACTACGTTTAAGCTGCCCAATTTAATAGTTGGCCGGAGGCAAATTCTCCCTGTTTTTGTTATGTTTTCTACTTTTTTTGTTTTGTTTGGGTTTTCAGTAAGGCACTTGCATGAGGCTTGTGTTGCATGAATTTCTAGTGCGGCTATTTATTATTGATATCGTTACTCCTTTAAGCGCACACTTTATGGTATTTCGCAGTGTTATCTGTGTAGTCCGAGCACCTGGCCGGCAAGAGGATATCCAGATCCTTGCAAATTCAATTGCATATTGCCAGTTCACCAGCTCAGCGCAGGGATATGGGATGAGGGATGGGATTCTGGCCGGGATGGGGTTGTAACTCCACTGACATGCAAAGCGGCAGAAAAATTGTCTGGCAAAGTTGCCAGTCAGAAAGGGGAATCGCAGATAGACAGCCATGTCAGAGCCAAAAGCCAGCTGAAGATGCTGTTTTTATTTTTCCGCCCCCCGAACTCGCTCCTTAAGATTGTTAGCCGCCCGCACTTGCTCACACACTTGTACGTATACGCCGTCGTCGTAAACTTGTCGAAAATATATACGAAAATTGTTTAACAAGTTGAAGGCGGCTTGCTGCTGCTCCCCTGGAAAACTTTTTCACCTGCTCAGCTCAGGCTGAGACTCCGACTCAGACTCATCCGACTCAGGCTCAGTCTCAGGCTCAGCTCCCAGCCAAGTTCAGTGGAGTTTGAGGAAAAAATACATCCAAAAGACGGACGAAAGTTTGCAATGATCCATAAGTTTTTCGCTCCGCTTACAGCTGGGTAACATCTCCTGGGCCAACTTTGGCCGGAGCTTCAGTTTTGGCTTTTAATTAAATAATTTCGGACAGCTGGCTGCATTTATTGTGAGACTCCGCCGTCACATTCCCTTCACCTGGCAGATATGCAATTATTTCGGCTTGCAAAATATTTAACTGCATTTCCTATTGATTTTTGTGCTTTGTAATCAAGTTGCCTGCGAGGCAAGCAGGAAATTGCCGATCTCCTGCAATTGTTGCAGCCGTAGCCTAAGCCGAAGCTCTCTGCTCTCTCCTCTCCGGTTAGCAGGAAATCTTCCCCTAGACCCTACGTCCTCCCCCACGTCGTCCTGCTGCACAAACACATGCCACTGACTGCTGTCTGTCAATAGAAGGGATGGAAAGCCGAGGGAAAGACCTGGTGGATCCTGGACGAGGTGAGGGCGGAAAGTTGGTCGGTCCATCGTTTATAGCAATTTCATTTGACTTCTCGCCTGTGTTTGCCCACCGTCAATAAATGAGCGTAATATTTGGACTTTGATTCCTGCGGCTAAACTGACGACGGTGAGACAGTTGCAAGTTGCAGCTTGCCTCCGGCAGGTTGAGAGTTTAACAATTCCTCCTGTCGTTGAAAGTTTATCCTCCTGGCAGAGGGAAAAGTTACCTCAGCACTTACGCGTAGATGAATAAAAAAGCTGGGGAAAATAATTAAGAATTTATGTTAAAGTTATGCCTTTAAAGCAGGGCTTCAAGTAAGTCCAAGCTAAATTCAAAGTTTTTAATGACAATTTAAAGTAAGCTACAAGATACAATTGAAAATCTTTGTATGAAAAGTGAAATCCCTCTCCTGCAAACTCTTTAAACCTGTGGAATATGTAAATTATAAGCCAGTTTGCTGTATGGATTGCAATTTTAATGAATGGCTAATAGCTGGCCAGGGATTTTCTAGCCACATGTGCTAAGGCCAGAGGATAAGGCTGATAATCCTCCGAAAAGCCAAGCTCTGAGCATGTTGGAATCAATGTTTTTGCGGTAGTTTGGGATGAAAAATGGCATTTTCCTGATGGTTAGCCTAAGTGACAGGCCAAGTGCCGAGTCGGAGAGGAAGTGCCTGGAACAGCCACTTGGTCGAACTTACTTAACTTAACACATGGCGACACACTCACGCACATGAGGTGTGTCCTGTGACAACTGAAAGTATGCAGCACTTTTGTGCGAAAACGTGGTCACCAAGACACCAAAACTGCTGCTGCACTGCAGGAAAGCCAAGGAAAGGAAAGTGGGTGGCAGGGGGTTAATTCGCAGCCCACAAACTATGGAAAAACAAGAACTGTGTGCGGCAATTGTAGCGCCAGCTTCTCCATTGTATTATGACAGCAGCGGCACCTGCAAGTATGCAGTGATTGTGATTCTTTGTTGGTTTTCCCTTTCTTTTTCCTTTTTCCTACTTTTTTTCTGTTTTTTGTTTGTAGCCAGTTCACTCGCTTGCGAAACCCCTCGAAAAACAGTAAACAAAAAGCAGGACAATAGTCGAGGGGCCGCCCGGCTGGGTGGGTGTTAGGTGGAAATGCCCTGGCATGGCATGTGTTCATTGTCCAAGAGCAGTTCATGCTTCGCTACGCATCTGTATGCACCGGGCATGAGGCGGGAGGAGGAGAGGTCGGGGCCCAGTTGGCATATCAACTGGTCGGACATGGTGTAAACACGTTTAATGTTGTTGCCATTGCCGTTGCATGGCTGCAGTTGCTCCTCCATGAGTGGTGGATGGCAGTACGAGTCCCAGTGCTGGAGCCCGGCTCCGGCTCTGGCTCTGGCTTTGCCTCCGGCTCCGGCTGTGTCTCGTCCTCTGGCGCCGTCGCCTTTGCCACGTTTAATTTAATCTACTGGCCAAAGCTGCAGACGCTACCTTGACATGGACGGCACTTCAATCTGCATATGCGGAGTACAGTCCGGATTGCCTAAGGCAAACCACAAAATAAACTTGAATTATGATGTGTTTTTAGTTTTTGAAAGGATGAAAAAGGTATCTGGTTCCTTTAATGCAGTCTAAATAAATGTATATCTCATAAATTTAAAGTTTTCAAGATGTTTTAAGTATAAAATCAGTGCTTAATATTAGTATATATTCAAGCATTAGTTTCTCCGGTGAGCCTGGCTCTTACAATCAAGCAATTGATGAATTTGTACTGGGAAAATGCATAATTAGGACCTGTCTTAGCTACCCTATTAATTATGTACATAACAACTATCTTATAATTTTTAAAATAATTACATGTAATTCTCATTTAAGTCCTTACCAAATGGAATTTAAAGAGAGAACCCACCGTAGGTAGCTCTGTACCTCTGCTAGCTGCTCGAGTGCACCACAAGTCCATTTAACTTAGCTTTTGGCAGTGGCAGTCCAGGACCTGCTAGCTGGTTGCTAGTTGCCGGTGGCTCCTTGGTCGCAGCATCACTCAAACGCCGGGGAAGCCCCGAAATGCAGAAACCCCCAAACGAGGCGACAGGAGTGCGTGCGAATGTGTGTGTGTGTGGGGGGTGGGGTGGGCTATAAGGGCGCGTGTGGGCAACGTAATTTGCATGGTCAGCTTGCAGTTTTGGGACACACAGAGTGGCAAGTTGTGCCTCGTCCCTGGCTTAATTGCATGCAGGAATAGAAACAGCTCTACGGCTACGGGGCAACGTTAGGAGGAGCATCATCAGCAACATCGTCATTGGCAACTTCATCCAATTGCTGTTGGAGACCCAGTCCCAGTGCCAGTCCCACACAATTTCCTGGCGTAAGCGAGATGCCCCTTTAAAGTTCCTAAAGTCCCAAGAATAATACAGAAAAAAGAACCCAAAGTGGGTCAAAATCTGCCAGCGATACTCGCACAGGTGAGAAGGCAGGTGATTATGGTCCGACATGTGCCTCGCTATTCGGAACATTACAAAAAGCGATAATATACAAGTGTGCCGTGACACGCAAAAAATTAAAGGGTAACCCCCTCGATTTCACGTTTTTTCTTCCGCCCACTAGACAGACATCAGAGTTGGAGTCAAAATCAGACAATGTACAAAATGTACGCTGCATATGGCCAGGCACTCTCGAACATCAGTTGAATAAAAAAGGCGCCGCCAAGTTTACAAATGGCACGGCACTCGGCTGCATAAACGATGGGATTTTCCTGATTCCCTACTTGCCTTTTTTTCAGCGGGCATGCGAATCATTTGCAAGCGATTTAATTTCAATTGCATGGGCGTTAATCAAAGGCTACAAAAGCCAGAAGCTGTCGAAAATATATCCAGTCATTCGGTGAAACAACAGGCGAAAAAAGCTGGCATTATGTAGAAACAACAGCAGCAAAAAGCCTCGTTTTTACATATATTTCAAGTCCGCTAAAATGAGCGATGAGGGGGGTTTTCAATTGTTTTTCCAGCTGAAAATGGTAGAATTTTCGGCTTACTGATATTTTTATGAATTACAACTTTAATTTTTGGTATATAAACCAAAGGTTTAACATTTAATGTTGGCACTGCTAAATAATATAAAATTGATTTGTATGAATTGAATGAGTTATTTTACGTAATTGTAAATAAATATATTAAACTCCAAGCAAAAACATCAAACATATTTAGTTTTTGCTTTTATTTTAACCTTAAACCCTATTTTTTCTTTAGTTTATTTTGCATTTAAATTGCGCGCGCATCTTGTCAAATTTATGCAAGCAGTGTGACAGCTAACACAACAAGCAGTCGATAAAATACTAAACTGGGGAAGAACAGCTGAGTCGCAAAACGCAAGTGTAAGACTCAGCGCACTTACAATTAGAGTTGTCAGAAATTTTTAAAAATATCGTATCGATGATATTTTTTTTATCAAAATAAAAAATTATAATAAATAAAATATCACTTTAAAATATCAATATATTTGATATTTATTTAATTTTTATTTTTTTTTAGATTTTAGCTTTGATTTTTAGAAATCTAGCTAAATTAATGCCGCGGCATCACTTTACCCGATTAAGAGCGCTCATGTATTTTTTACTTACCCGGTTGGGACCATAAGAGACGAATCGTCCACCTCCTCATCCTTGCTTTAGAATAATTTTTGCGCAGGGTTCG